>JAKWIY010003056.1:59706680-59810492 GCA_027704805.1 Solanum corneliomulleri
GCTAGTATATGGAACAGAGGCAGTCGTGCCTGTTGAAGTCGAGATACCGTCATTGAGGATCATCCAAGAAGCTGAATTAGTAAGGCCGAATGGGTTAGCAAACGGATTGATCAACTAGCCTTGATTGATGAGAAGAGAATGGTCGCCGTTCGCCATGGCCAGTTGTACAGACAGAGAATGACTCGCGCTTTTCACAAAAGAGTAAGAGCCAGGATTTTTGAAGTTGGTCAGTTGGTTCTTAAGCGTATTTTTCCTCATCAAGACGAGTACAAAGGAAAGTTCGCGCCAAACTGGCAGGGTCTTTACATGGTTCGTAAAGTATTATCTGGAGGTGCTTTGGTCTTGTTAGAGATGGATGTCGCTGTATGGCCCAAACCTATCAACTCAGATGCTGTCTCAGATGCTGTCAAGAGATACTATGCGTGAAGTTTCATTTTGAATTATTATCCCTCTTGTAATGAACTACGTTCGACCTGATTTATTTATTTCGAATTATTATCCCTCTTGTCATGAACTACGTTCGACCTGAATTCTCAAGAATGAGATACGTAGGCGGCCTTTGTCGGCCTCGGTCGGTTTCTTTGTAAATTTTATTCTTATTAATCTTTAAGGGGAACTACGTTTGGCCTGAATCCTGCCTCAACGGGATACGTACGCACCACAAGGGTTCAGTCATATCTCTCGTAAGTTCTTTTTCTCCCTTTTACAATAGAACTGGGACAGAATTTTTGAGAGGGACTCAAAAATTCTCCAGAAGCCTTCTCCCCAGCAGAGTTGCCATTTTGTTTTATCAAAAAATATTATCGAAAAGAGTTTGTTTTATTTTTTCTTTTAAAGATATTTTCGACTTTTAGGAGTCGCCACTTAATTTTTTAAGGAAAATTAAGAAAACTTATTTTTCAAACAACTTAAACAGGAAAATTGTTTTGAAAAACATTTTAAGGGTTCGAAATTCCTATTAGCGTCTTAGGAAGGTGTTGAAAGCACCTAAGACGCTCCGCTAACTACGGTTTTCCGGCGATTAACAATTTGACTATTTTATAGATTTTTGCGAATTTTAAAGTTAGATTTCTTAAATCTATTCGAACTTGCAAATTTAAAATATTATTGTTTTATGATTCGATTTTAGTTTTAAGTTTGATAAAATAAGAGGCGTTCGATGGGGTTTGGAGTTTTTCTAACCCTAACTAACAACATTTAAGCAAAACACATAAACAAATAGTAAAGTGGGAGAGAGAGAGAGACAGAGAGAGAGATTTTTGGGTCCAAATTCAGGTTCTGTTCGCCTTGATCGAATTTTGGACCCACCTGCTTTTGGGTTTTTGACTCATTTCCTGTCCTAGTCTAAACATACAAAGAAATATGAGAAAGTAAAAACGACAAGGGGGCTTATGCCCCTTACAAATAAAAATACAAAAATAAAAATGAAGAAACTCTTTAATCCATTTTTTCAAGCTCTTCAATCATCATGGCCTTTGACTTTTTACGTTTGCCTTGACTCGATAAAGGAATTAGCCTTTACGGTTCTTCCAAATGCATAGAATAAAACGAAGTCCCAAAATGGACTCGGGAGACAATTTCACATGCGATTAAACAAAATGGAGTTAAGAAAGGAACGTGAAATCTTAACACAAAATAAAATAAAAAAAACAAAAAAAATTCAAAACAAAGCATCATTAACATAACATAAAATGACAATACACTAACTGACATCAACCACAATGTTAGGTGTTGTAATATTATTTAAACAGAACACAGTCACTCCCACATGTGACTAAATCACTCACCAAATCAGTGTAAGAAAATGACAACATAAAAGGATGACAACATCATAACATGCAAATCTTTTATTTTCTTGACAAACACAAAACCCCTGATGAAAGTAAAATGCAGATCATGATTTTTAGGGACTTAAAAGATGGAAGACAGATTATGAGATACTAAAATGAAATGGAGGGTTTGCATATGCACAAACCCACAAAATAACATTAATAAGGTAATACATGAATGACATGAATGAGCAGGGGGTCTCGACATTTACAAATTCATTTGAATGAGCAAGAGAGGGGGGACAGATACTTTAACAAATAATAAAAACTTCAGAGGGAAATGCAATGTCAAATACTACAACTTTGGATCAAAAACGTAGAAAGAATAATGTAAACTATCGATCAACCAAAGTGAGGAAGAAGTAATATATTAATCCAAGTAAACTCTGAGACATATTGGCATTACAGAGGGTCAACATAAATCCAGAGCTAAGGAATATAATACTAAATTTCCAGTACGGTAATGAACACAAGATAAGCATGCTATCGGAAATCTAAAATGGCCAATCAACTTGATCTATATGGGCGAAATCCTTTCATGTTCGAACCGAGATGTTGCCAAATAACTCACACATAAAGTCACAAATGCCAAACTACTATGATCTAAACGAAACTAACGGAGATACGGGCATAACAGGCAGCTAACGAAACAGAACAAGAGCAAAGCAAAAAAAAAAAAAACAAAGGCAAAGAGGTTTTACTGATGATATATACATATATATATATATATATATATATATATATATATATAATATATATATATATATATATATATATATATGTATCAAAACACAATAGAAATAAATAATAAAGAAAACAGAATAACAATGAATGAACAGAGTTCCTCGCGCGCGCACAAACTTGAAATCGAAAACAGGATACAAATAGAGGATAGATTTTACCTTTCGAGAGCAGCAAACAGGGACGGGACGAGCGGGTGCGAACTGTTCCACCACACGAACACGAACGGAGCTTGACCTCAGGCGGGATATCACTCCGAGGCTGGATTCGAGAGGCAACTCGACAGCAATCCAAACAACGAAACAAAAACAGGAAAAAAAAAATGGAAAAGCAGGCGAAGTTCACTGTCGTCTGTGAATTTCTTTAAAACAAACGGAGAAGGAAACAGAATACTCTCTCAAAATTTGTCTCGGCCCTTCGTGATAGAACTCTCCCAAAAAATTCCCACCTAAAAATTCCAACCAAAATCTAACCACGAAAAATCTAAACCCCACTGTTTTCCTACAGCGAACAGAAAAGAATCAGAATATTCTCGATAATAATTTTTGTACTCCTCGTGATATACTTTACAATTCTCAAAGAAAAATCGTCCAACCCCCCTTCTGAAGAGGGAGGGGGGTTTATATAGGAGAAGAAAACTTAGGGTTTTCGAGGGGAAGGGCTTGCAGAAACCCTCAGGCCCATTCCGAATTCAAATCCCCAAACCCTATCCGCATCTGAAGGAATATCCCATTTTGATGCCGAATTCCCAACGGATAGGAGGTGAGGTGGAGGGTCGAGATGAGTTCGTGGTACTGGCGCGCTTCGTGGCGCAATCTCGGCATGGCAAGGACGAAAAACGCGTCTGCAAAGCTGAACAATCCAGCCTGCCCTGCTGCGAGGCGTACTGACGAGGGAGAGAGGAGTGAACGCGTGAGGAGACACAGGGAGAGGGGTGAGAGAGGGGGGTCTGTGCGTGAGGGAGACACGAGTTTCGCGTTTGTTTCTCCGAGAATTTGTCGCGTCTGAGGGGGGCGCAGGTTTCTGGGAATTAATTTGTTGTCTTTTCTGAAAAGGGCGTGGTGAGAGGAGGAAGAAGGAAGAGGAGAGGGGTCTGGGTCGGGTCGGACGGGTAAAGGGGGACGGGGCGGGTTAGATTTTAAGTTAGCGGGTCGCCTGGGAATATTGAATGGGTTGGGAATTGAGATGAGTGTTGGGCCTGGGGTTAATTTGTGGGTGGGCCGTCTGAAGTTTTAGGATAAAAGAGGGGATTTTTAGGATGGGAGAAAAAATAAATTGGGTTGGATCAAACTATTGGGCCGGGAAGAGGGAGTGGGCATGGGACTTGGATTGATAATTAAAGGGAAAAGGGTGGAGTGGGCCTACGAATTGGGCTGGTAAGTTGGAAGAAGACCCAAAATTGGTTCTAAGGGAAAAAAGTTAAGTTTAATAAATAGTCAATTGATTTAAAGTAAAACGAATTTGGTATAAATTTATTAACGAGCTTATTTATTTAGTAATATAATTATTTAAACTATAAGATAGTTGATTCAAAATAATCATAGTTTAAACTAAATTATTTAAATAGAATACTTACTAAAATTTAAAATATTTTGAGAAATAATCGTAAAATATAGCAATTGTATACGTGATCATGTAAAATATATAGGCTATCTAAAAATTATAAGAAAAAAAATGACAAAAGTACTCAAAATAATATAAAATTCATATGTTATTATTTTTCATTCGCGAAATTTATACGACTAATTAATTTTAATTATTTGGAAAATTTAGGAAGCTCGATAATTAATTTATACCGACACGGGTCAAAAATTGGGTGTCAACACTATGGACCTCTTTCGGTGGAAAGATGGAAGAATAATCCATGAACAATTTGTCTGAAATAGTAATGTTTTCATTTCCTGCGTGACCTCACTAATGCTTGCCCAGGTTTTGAGAAAAGTGGCGATGGATGAACCATCTGTTATAAGGTGACTAATACAAACACCTATAGCAATTCCTCCACAAGCAAAACAGTTTATTTGTAGTGGCAACAAGACATTGTCATCTGATCTTGTCAATGGATTCATTGGGAGTAATTTTCTCAGGACTTGAATTTTCAGGTTCATAAGCAAATTTGACATGTCTTCATGAACGTTGGCACACGCTAAATCAACACCTTGGTTGTTGCATTCAATTGTGATTTCATCTTTAACTCTCCCTGCAAGCGGGTTCAGGTAACTTAAAGTTTGCGACAGGGATACCTTAAGAGAATCTATAACATTTACGTATCACTACTTGAGTTCTTGTTGTAGAAGAGAAGAAATGTAGTGTAACAATTTGGAGCCTTTTGATCTGAAAGAGAAAGCTTTTGGCTTTTATGATTCTTTAAACTTGGAGAAAATGGTTTGATTATTTCTTTGGAGATAATCTCAAGCTTTGATGTCCATTTCCCCTCAATGAGAATATGTTGATTTAATTAGTACAAATTTTGTGCATATAAGCTGAGCAAAGTGAGAATAACATCCCAAGAGTGCCAAAGGCAAAAAGGACAAGGTCATAAGGCCGGCAAAATCATTAAGTAGTGTGGTGAGATGAATGAGATATCGTGGTTTAATTCTAGAAAAGGTCAATATCTTAGTAGGGAGATTTTCCACTTTATTGGACCTTACATGACAATAATTTGAATTTGAATTAGTCGAGTCAATTTGTTCGGAATGATGTATGGTTGAACCAAATAAAAAATTCATTGGTGGCAGAGCGGATTATCCAAGGGAGCAATGAAAGTGATATTCAGCCGCATACAACCAGAGATTAGAGGACAAACCTTATACAAGGATTCTTAATGAATCAATTTATATTTTTATTTGGAGCTCTATAGCTAATTAAATTGAGGTGTATTACCTGATTCTTCAGAAAATAATATCACGACTTCTCACAAGTTTCTTTTTAATTGGATCATATAGCCTGTAACCAAATTCATCTAGGCTATATCCAATAAAGATGTATTGCTTTGTCTTAGCATCTAACTTTGACCTCTCATCTTTCGGCACATGTACAAAAGTTTTGCAACCAAATATTCTCAAATGGTCATAAGAAACATCCTTTCCATACCAAACACTATTTGGTACATCACTTTGCAAAGCAACAACAGGAGATAGATTAATAACATGTGCAGCGGTCAATAAAGCCTCACCCCAAAATGAGTTTGACAACTTTGCTTCAGAAAGCAAATATCTAACTCTTTCCATCAAGGTCCTGTTCATCCTCTCAGCCTAACCATTAAGTTGAGGAGTCTTGGGAGGAGTTTTTTGCTGTCAAATACCTTGATGCTTGCAGTATTTGTCAATTGGTTCACAATATTCACCACCATTATCAATACGAGTACATTTCACTTTCTTTCCAGTTTCTCTTTCAACTGAAGCATGAAACTGCTTAAAGACACCTAACACTTGGTCTTTAGTCTTCAAGACATAGACCCAAAGTTTTCTCGAGTAATCATTAATGAAAGTGACAAAGTAAAGTGCACCACCCAATGTCTTTGTCTTCATTGGACCACATAAATCAGAGTGCACTAACTCAAGCAACTCTGTCTTTCTCAAAGGAGGGTAGGACTTAAATGAAACTCTATTTTCTTTACCAGCCAAGCAGTGCTCACATTTTTCTAATTTAGCACTTCGGAAATTTGACAATAATTTATTCTTGGCTAGAACATTAAGTTCTTTCTCGCTAATGTGGCTAAGCCTCTTGTGCCATAATGTTGAAGAGCTATCGCTCTCAACCGCATTCACCATATCAACACAAGTAGAGGTCGTATTACAGTACACACCACGACATTTGTTACCACGAGCCACAACCAAGGAACCCTTAATGAGCTTTCATTTTCCATCACCGTTGGTACTAACATATCCTTCATCATCTGAAACACCAACAGAAATTAGGTGCAGACGAACATCAGGAGCATGTTTCACATTGTTCAAAACTAGTTTAGTTCCAACACTAGTTTCCAAACAAATTGTACCAACACCAACCACCCTAGAAACAGTCTCATTATCCATATTCAAGGTTCCAAAATCACCAGGAGTGTAGGAAGAGAAAAAATTCTTCCTTGATGTCACATGAGATGCGGCACCACTGTCCACAACCCAACTTGACTCATCACAAGTAATATTTATCATGATTGCATCAAGAACGGTAACAAGATCTTCGGCGGTGACGGTGGCTAGGCAATTTTCATTGCCTTTTTTTTTTAGTTTCCTCTTTGTTTTTGTTCTCCCTCTTCAACTTCCTGCAAAACTTCTTTGTGTACCCTTTCATACCACAATGTAGCACTCAATATCCTTAAGTCTGCCTTTGGATTTGCTTCTATTTTGTTCTCTATGCTGAGAATCACGAGTTTTATTTTTCCCCCTGGGCCAGTTATAAGGACATCCGACGAAGAGGAACCTTGAGTTTTTCTTCTCATCTCTTCGTTCAAGACACTACGCTTGGCGGAATCCATAGAGATCACACACCATCCGGAGCAAAATTTGACTATGACGTTCTAAATGTTTCCCAAGAATCTGGTAGGGAACCAAGTAGAAGCAAGCCTTGAATTTCTTCATCAAATTTGATGCCCATCGCAGATAATTGGTTCATAATCCCCTGAAAATTATTTAGATGGTCTGTCATCGGAAAACCATCATGATACTTCAAACTCAACATCTGCTTTATTGAGAACATTTTGTTGTTGCCAGTCTTCCGAGCATACAAACTTTCAAGATACTCCCATAGGGTTCGAGCATGTGTTTTTCCAGAAATATAATTCAGCACATTATCGTTGACCCATTGCCTAATGAATCTACAAACCTGTCTATGCAACATATTCCACTCTTCATTTGTTTTATTATCAGGTTTTACAGTGGTAAATACTGGTTTGTAAAAATTCTTAACTTAAAGCAGATCTTCCATCTTTCCCTTCCAAATGGCATAATTAACACCATTCAAAGTAATCATTCTACTTGTGTTGGCTTCCATTGTTTTCACCAAAAAATATAGTTATCGCAAATAAAAGTAAATCTTTTATGATGTGGAAGTTCAGATTGTGCTGCAACCACAGAGCATACTCTAATAAAACCTTGGCTCTAATACCAATTTGTTGGGAACACGCGGACGAGCACAAAAATATATATGGTAAAAGTAATTGAAATAAAATGAGAAAATAACGACACCAAAAAATTTATGTGAAAACCCTTCTGAATATGGGAAAAAACCACGGGCCAAGAGGAGCAATTGATATTACTATATTAAGAAATTTTACACTGTGTAGTCACGAATACAATACTCAAAGTGACTACGACACACTCTAAAGGAACAACACTCTTTTGATTTTCGTTTTACTAAAATATCGCTCACACTCTATTTTTCTTCACAGACTATTTTATTGTATAGTCTATAGGTGTTCTACAAATGAGCAAGAATGCTCTATTTATAGAAGGATAAAACCATGCTTATGTCACTAATGACATAGGTAAATATAGCAAAGTCAAAAATGGTTGTAAATCTTATCAAATGAGCAACAATGCTCTATTTACAGAAGGATAAAATCATGCTTATGTCACTAATGACATAGGTAAATATAACAAAGTCAAAAATGGTTGCAAATCTTACCAATTTGTCAACCACCAAATCTTTTATTTTCAACTCCAATTATTATTACTTTTTAACAATTGCTTGTACCAGTTGAGCTCTCTCCAAAGAAGTTGACTGGATGGGGAGTTTTCTTGAATCCATCCCATTTTTTAGTCAACTTTAGCTATTCAACTGGTAAAAGCAATTGTTAAAAAAGAATAGTAACTGAAGTTGAAAAAAAAAGATTTGGTGGTTGGCAAATTGGTAAGATTTGCAACCATTTTTGACTCTGCTATATTTACCTATGTCATTAGTGACATAAGAATGTATTTTATCCTTTTATAAATAGAGCATTGTTGCTCATTTGGTAAGATTTACAACCATTTTTGACTTTGCTATATTTACCTATGTCATTAGTGACATAAGCATGGTTTTATCCTTCTATAAATAGAGCATTCTTGCTCATTTGTAGAACACCTATAGACTATACAATAAAATAGTCTGTGAAGAAAAATAGGGTGTGAGCGATATTTTAGTAAAACGGAAATCAAAAGAGTGTTGTTCCTTTTGAGTGTGTTGTAGTCACTTTGAGTATTGTATTCGTGACTACACAGTGTAAAATTTCTTACTATAGTATTATCAATTGCTCCTCTTGGCCCGTGGTTTTTTCCCATATCAGAAGGGTTTTCACATAAAATTTTTGGTGTCGTTATTTTCTCATTTTATTTCCATTACTTTTACCATATATATTTTTGTGCTCGTCCGCGTGTTTCCAACAAACTAGTATTAGAGCCAAGGTTTTATTTGAATATGCTCTGTGGTTGCAGCACAGTCTGAACTTCCACATCAGAAAAGATTTACTTTGCTTTGCGATAACTACATTTTTTGGGGAAAACAATGGAAGCCAACACAAGTAGAATGATTACTTTGAATGATGTTAATTATGCCATTTGGAAGGGAAACATGGAAGATCTGCTTTAAGTTAAGAATTTTTACAAACGAATATTTACCACTGTAAAGTCTGATAATAAAACAGATGAAGAGTGGAATATGTTGCATAAACAAGTTTGTGGATTCATTAGGCAATGGGTCAACGATAATGTGTTGAATTATATTTTTGGAAAAACACATGCTCAAACCCTATGAGAGTATCTTGAAAGTTTATATGCTCGAAAGTCTGGCAACAACAAAATGTTCTCAACAAAGCAGATGTTGAGTTTGAAGTATCATGATGGTTCTCTGATGACAGACCATCTGAATAATTTTCAGGGGATTATGAACCAATTATCTGCGATAGGCATCAAATTTGATGAAGAAATTCAAGGTTTGCTTTTACTTGGTTCCCTACCAGATTCTTGGGAAACATTTAGAGGTTGTGACAACTGGTTGTTGTGTGTTGCCCTTAATTAGAGGTCTCGAGTTTGAGCCCTGTGTATGGAGAATCTCTTTGGGAGATTGAACCCTGTAATACGTAATTCGAATTTAATCAAAGCTTCAATGTAGGCTTCAGACACCATGTGGGAAAAAAATTGAGATGTATCAAAAGAAGTCTTCGAAAGAAAATTTTGCAATTCTTTTTCAACCAGGAGGTAAAATTTAAATAAAAGTTGCAAATTCGATTATTTGCCTACCACTTATATTCATAGTTTACTCCCTCAAATCCATGAAAAATCAAATAACATAATTAATAGTAGAAATTATTTTACATTTATAGATATAGCCATATAGGATATGTTTTTTTTTTTGTATATGTAGATAATATTTATATATATGAATAAAGATATAGAATTTTGGGGCCTCTTTAAACATTAAGATTTATCAAAACTAGAATTATTTTTTCTAAGAAAAAGTATGTATGGATTAAATAAAAAATAATTTGAAAGGCTTAAAAAACATATGAAAGGAAATAAAGTTGACAAACGATAATAATGCAGGACATATTCATGTGGTATAAGGTGGAATGCGAAGAAAATAATATATTATGTTAATATCATATTGATTTGTGTCTTGTTTTATTTGTGTGCAATAATATATTTGTAGTGCATTAATTTGATATTGAAAATCAAACATATCAAATTTAGTGATTATCAAACATAAGTTACCAATTTTGTCATTTTTTCTTATTAAATTGCTTTAAACATTTTCATATATAGTCGAAAGAGATTCTTCTTTTATTGTGAAAAAACAAAAAAAGTATTACTCCTTCAATTGTTATTTAAATTCACCAAATCAATTTCTACTTTATCATTTATATTCACCAAATTTAAGTAGTAATAAACTTTAGGGTGATGAGAACAATAATTTTTAAAAAGTAATGATATGATTATAAATTTTATTCACATTTGAAATAAGTGATTAGCATACATAAATGTGAGATTGTTTTAACAAAGTATAAACTTGTGGATCAATTTTTGTATTTAAAAATTCTAAATCGTGATATGAAATTTTCATATCATAATTTTTGGAGAATATGAAATTTCATTTCATGATATAAAACTACATGTCTAAATACCAAATTTCATAGTATAATATCACATGACGAATCACTTACTTAAAAAAATAATTTGAAATCACGTGTCACTTTATATAAAGCTAGCAAATGATAAATGTGGTGGAGCGAGAGCGAAAATAATAATTGTAAAGTGAGGTGGGGTATAATGAGTTGAAATCATTGTCAGTTTACGCGAATTTTTTCAATTGAAAAAGTTATTTAAATTTTACATAAATATTCAACTTCAAAGATCACTACGATGCTTAGAAAAATACTCTATTAATGCATTACGTAGTTCAAAATGAGCTCCTTTGTCCTTTATTTTTTAATAGTATTAATGTATTCGGAAAGTTATTGTTGTAATTTTTTAAAATTACTATGTTTTGTTGTACTATATGAATAAAGATATAGAATTTTTGGGCCTCTTTAAACAATAAGAATTTATCAAAACTAGAACTATTTTTTCTAAAAAAAAAGTATGTATGGATTGAATAAAAGATAGTTTGAAATCACGTGTCACTTTATTTTTTTATTTTAATTTGAAAGGCTTAAAAAAACATATGAAAGGAAATAAAGTTGACAAACGATAATAATGCAGGACATATTCATGTGGTATAAGGTGGAATGCGAAAAAAATAATGTATTATGTAATATCATATTGATTTGTGTCTTGTTTTATTTGTGTGCAATAACATATTTGTAGTGCATTAATTTGATATTGAAAATCAAACATATTAAATTTAGTGATTATCAAACATAAGTTACCAATTTTGTCATTTTTTCTGATTAAATTGCTTTAAACATTTTCATATATAGTTGAAAGAGATCCTTCTTTTATTGTGAAAAAACAAAAAAAGTATTACTCCTTTAGTTGTTATTTATATTTACCAAATCAATTTCTACTTTATCATTTATATTCACCAAATTTAAAGTAATAATAAACTTTAGGGTGATGAGAACAATAGTTTTTAAAAAGTAATGATATGATTATAATTTTTATTCACATGTGAAATAAGTGATTAGTATACATAAATGTGAGATTGTTTTAACAAAATATAAACTTGTGGATCAATTTTTGTATTTAAAAATCCTAAATCGTGATATGAAATTTTCATATCATAATTTTTGAAGAATATGAAATTTCATTTCATGATATAAAATTACATGTCTAAATATTGATTCCATCTTAAAATTTCATAATATAATATCGCATGGCGAATCACTTACTTAAAAAAATAATTTGAAATCACGTGTGACTTTATATAAAGCTAACAAATGATAAATGAGGTGGAGCGAGGGCGAAAATAATAATTGTAAATCGAGGTGGGGTATAATGAGTTGAAATCATTGCCACTTTACGTGAATTTTTTCAATTGAAAAAGTTATTTAAATTCTACATAAATATTCAACTTTCAAGATCACTACGATGCTTAGATAAATACTCTATTAATGCATTACATAGTTCAAAATGAGCTCCTTTGTCCTTTATTTTTTCATAGTATTGATGAATTCGGAAAGTTATTGTGGTAATTTTTTAAAAATTATTATGTGTTTTGTACTATGTGAATAAAGATATAGAATTTTGGGGCCTCTTTTAACATAAAGAATTTATCCAAACTAGAATTATTTTTTCTAAAAAAAAGTATGTACGGATTAAATAATAAATAACTTGAAATCACGTGTCACTTTATTTTTTTATTTTAATTTGAAAAGCTGAAAAAAACATATGAAAGGAAATAAAGTTGACAAACGATAATAATGCGTGGAACGCGAAGAAAATAATGTATTATGTTAATATCATAATGATTCGCGTCTTGTTTTATTTGTGTGCAATAACATATTTGTAGCGAATTAATTTGATAATGAATATTAAACATATTAAAATTAGTGATTATCAAACATAAGTTATTAATTTTGTCTTTTTCTTATTAAATTGCTTTAAACATTTTCATATGAATAAGATCGTGTCACATATTTCTATTTAGTCTACTATTAGAATGAAACACAAATATACTTTAATTTTTAGATGACAAAAACATTAATATCTTAAATATAAGAACGATAGTTCTAAAGTTTAAAAAAATCACGTTAACTTAGCCATTTAAGATGCACGATTTCTAGGATAATAAAGAAATGGCCAACAATAATCCACGTAGCATCATGTGATTGGTCTACACAATTAAAAATGATATCTATCCCACGTATATATAAATGCACTTGTTTTCACGATCTATTTGACAGTAATTTTAAAATATTAATTTGATATTGAGTTTTAATGCATCCGCTACGAATATTTTGAATCCGTCACCGTAAAAAGATGTCTTGGCTCCCAATTCTCATGTTAATAGTTGCATTTGAGATCATATGCCTACAGCCTGCTCTAGCTGGTTTGTCTGTCGAGTATCTTCCTGGATTTGAAGGACAACTTCCCTTTCAACTTGAAACGGGGTAAATTTTTTATTTATCTTAAAGTAAATATTTAATCATAGGAGCGGATCTACATTGAAGCTTTCAGGTATTTAGATCGGAACATTCATTAATTTTGTATCGAATTAATAGAAATTTGAACAAATGGAATAAATATAACTAGTGAGCACTCAACCAACAAGTAGTTGATTGGTGTAGTGGTTGTTTGTGGGCGTTCAAAGTTATATATTTATCTGTTGTCTTCGAATTTGATTCTCATTATAGTATTTTAAAAAAATAATTAAAGACCAACCCTTCTCGCGTAGCAGGTATTTTTTATATTAAATAATGGTTGCATAACATATTTAGTTGTCATGATTTTCTTTTTTAGAGTCAAACCATAAGAATTTTAATTAATATTTTATGACGTATTTTTTCATTATAAACATTGTAATTTGTAGTATTTTTCGTATAGTTTTTTTTTTGAATATCTAAAATTTTTAGTTTAAAATATCGTATTAATATAATCTAATTTAACTTTGAAAAATAGTAAATTGACTTTAAAAAAACGCAACATGATAACTAAAAGGGGAAGGAAGTAGTATTTGAATTTCTTTTCATGCCCTTTGCATGTGACAATGTTTGGTAGGACGTATGATAATAATGCTGAATATGGTGTATCTTAATAACGATGATATTATTAGTTATGCTGATATTAATAATGTGGAGATAATTTTTTTATGCATTATTTGATTTGGTGTGTTAAAATAATATAGATTGAATAATTTTTGTTTATTTGATTTACAAAAATTATAACTTGCCCAAATATAATGAAAAAAATATAAAAAATATTTAATAGATAAATTGAGCTTTTAACAATGCTAATGTGTATTGAAAAAAAATAATCATACTAATGCATATATTAAATCTATTGTATTATTATTCTATGTATCAATTATGCATATATTCCTACTACTTAGAGTGTATAACTAATTATGTAGGTGGAAAAAATCTATCAAATATATAAAATATTAAGTGTATATCGAGAACTAAATTTTGTTAATTAAAGTATATACTCTATATGGAACACCATATATTTACGAATTCAATTTTTAAATCTATACCCATAGTAATTGAATGTTCGAGTTCGAGCAACATAATTTTTTTATAATATGTATACAGATATTGAAACATTAAACATCCATCGGATATTATTGGACACAATGAATGGTTGTGGTGAAATAGGGGCGGACCCAGTAAGCCAGACGCGGGTGCTCGAGCACCATTGATTTTCGAATTTTTTTTTTATATATATATATATATAGAAAATATGATACATATGTTATTATAAATTAAATGAGCACTCATAGAACAAAAGCAACTATGGGTGAGTTGGTTTAAACCTAAGAGGCGCGCGAAGCCACTAAGCGAGGGTTTGAATCCCCGCCAGTAGTATTTATTTTTTAAAAAAAATTTCACCGAATTTTACACCTGGATTAAATCCTGGATTCGCCACTGGGTGAAATCTAATCGCCAGAAGGACTAAGAGCTATAATGTACTTTTCTTATATGTGGAACTTTTTTTGAGATTGGGAGGCTTTTAGCTCAATTTGAATAAGACTGTTAATTTATAATGCTTGAGAAATATGGATAGGGTTCGTTTGTGGGTTAAATAAAAATTAATTAAAAATAAAAAATAAAATAGAGTATTAAAAATAATAAGAGTTTAAGTTCAAAATCTATTGAAAATTTGAAATATTACAATTTAAATATAAATTATGTGCTACATAAAATAAAATTTTCCTAAAATTTCTAGAATATCACTACATAGGCCGTGATTTATGGGTTATTGTCATAGTTTTGGGGTTTTATTATGATCATTGGAAAACAGTTAGTTTATATTTCTATTTAGCTATTTATATTCTTATTTAAAATTAAACTTAATATTGTCTATACTTATAATAAATATTTTAGAATAATAATCTAATTTAAAAAATTATAAAAATCTGCTTTTAGAATAAGATGGTTGGCCCGGTAAAGTCCGTAGTTCACATATGGGCTTTGCCGACCATTTTCTGGTCTATAGAAAAAATGAACTAGCTCGATCTGATCCGTAAAATTTCAAAATGTATATAGATTAACCCGAATAAGGTGAACCAGCCAATATTGACAGTTCTATATTATTATTTTTTATGTTTAATTGGTCTGTCATATATTTTTACGGGGTATTTTAATAATGAATGATGTATATATGAAATTCGAAAAAAAAAATGTTGATTATTCTCAAACTAATTGATCAGGTATATAGGAGTAGGTGAAGCTGAGGTGCAAGTCTTCTATTATTTTATAAAGTCGGAATCGAATCCTAAAGTCGATCCACTTATTTATTGGTTTACGGGAGGTCCCGGTTGCTCTGGATTGAGTGCCATTTTTTTCGAATTTGGTAAATTATTTATCTAAATCTATCCTTATATTATAAGAATTCATTTTCTTTTTACATGTCTTTGTAATTTAATTGAAAGTAATTTATAATTATAAATAAAATATAAAGAAACATAACTTTATCGGGTAAATTGCAATTATACGTATTAGTTTTTATATGAAATCACTCAATTATGTTTTTAAATATTATTTAAATTTCTTCCTAAAATTTGCAGGACCCATTACATTGGACACTAGAGCTTATAATGGGAGCTTGCCCACGTTGTCTTTAAATCCATATGCATACACAAAGGTCAGAAATAATAGCAAAACTTATCGAAAATTCATCGATTTAGGAGCTAATTACTTAGAGATACTTTAATTCGTAATACTATGAATTTTATTAGATTTTGATGTGTTCAGATTTGTCCAGATACAGGTATCTCAAGATATATGAGGTCAAAATTAGGTGTAATTTGTTTTAAATACATTGTATCTAAGTGAATTTGCATATATCTTGGATACATAGGCAAATCTTGTTATCATTACATGTATCTAGTGTTTATCTAGTGTGACTCATATTTATATGAGATACATGACTATTTCTCTGCCCATCTTGCTCGCCTCCTTATCTATCTCGCTTGCCTTCTATTTGAATATATCTAGTAGCAACAATACATGTATATAGGTGTATGTTTCTCTGCATATTATCGAAAACTTTTAACTAGTGGTAAAATACACAATTATTTAAAAATATAGATAAAACTAGTATATATACAATATTAATACATGTCTAATAATATAGTTTTTCCAAATAAAAAAAGCTATAAATTACAATAATTAATAAATTAAAATTATTTTAAAAAAAATATAACTGAGTCTCCTAATTCCATCTCTGCCACATGAATTAAGACAAATATAACAATATATATTATATTCGTATAAATATAATAACATATATTAAATTCTTACTGACATAATATTTGATATATCTAGAAATGCCTCTAACTATTGATTGAATCATAGGTGGCAAGCATAATTTTTGTGGATTTGCCAGTGGGGACTGGATTTTCCTATGCAACAACACAAAAAGCAAATTACTCAGATAATTTACAATCAGCTGATCATGCTTATGAATTTATTCGAAAGGTAACATATGACAAATTAATTAGTTAATTTTTATTATTAATAATATTATATGTGTATAGTTATTACGTATTAAGATAATATTTATATCTTTTTTTAATTCACTAATTTTTTTAAATATTTTACAGTGGTTAATTGAACATCAAGAATATCTCAGTAATACTTTTTATGTTGGTGGAGACTCGTATAGTGGAATTGCAGTTCCTATTGTTACTCAATTCATATCAAATGGTAATTAATAAATCAATAATCTGCTTGTAATTATTGTTATAATATATAGTTTTTAATTTTATAGGGAAATTTAATATATTGTTGATACAAATTATGCAATGTAGGTAATGATATGGGAATCAAGCCATGGATCAATCTTAAGGTTGGTGATCATAAATATATTTTTAACTTAGGAAAATTTAATTTTAATGAAAATTAATTAAATCGAGCTAACTCATTTTCAATAATTATATTCAAAGATGATTTTACATATCGATTAAGAATAAACTTTTTATTACATTAATATGATCATAAAAAACTAGTTTTGTGAATTTATTATTATAGTGAGTGAAGTTAAATAACTTAATATAAAAATCAACATGAATTATATAGCTTAGCACTAAAAAAGATTTTATGGTGAAAAAAATATCTGAAACTTTTACTTATATTAACAAAAATTTTATTATGCATTTTATGTCCAATAAATTAAAGGACAATTTTCACATGTAGCAAACATAAAATTTATATTTGTATGCTATAATAAAATTTGCATAATTATACTTCGTAGCAGGCATATATATGTATAATTCGCTATACATATACAATTAAAGTGAATTGTATAAAACGAAGTGTATAAATCGAATTGTATAATGATATGTGTATAGAATGATTATATACAATTTGAATTTTTATAACATGAGAAAGAAAGAAAGGCAAAAAAGAGTTGGGCAGGGAATATACAATTGAATCGAATTGTATAAAACGAGAAAGAGAGGAATTATATACAATTTGAATTTGTAAAAAACGAGAAAGAGAGAAAGGAAAAAGAAACTGAGCAAATGAGTATTCTTATTGTATAATTATAAGCGTATAGGACAAAAATATATGTATTTGCATGTGTATATACAATTTTCTCTCGCTTTATACAAACAGAAACACAATTTATACATTTCGTTTCTGTTTGTATAAGGGAGAGAGGCGAGCGAGATTAGGGAGAGTGGAGAGCGAGATCTGGGAGAAGGGAGAGAGGAGAACAAAAATATATGGATTTATAAACAGATTTCATATACTTGTGTTTTGTATAAAATTGAGAGGAAGCGAGCGAGAGATAAAGCGAGAGAGGAGAGTGGCGAGCGAGAGTTTGAGGGAGAAAGGTGACCGACAAATAATTTGCTACGGAGCATAATTAAATCAATAAATGATTATAATAATTAATTTAATTTATTAATTTGTCATTATATACAATTTTTCCTAAATTAATTATATACAATTTTCTCTAAATTAATTGATATTTGCAGGGATATATTTTAGGCAATCCAGTAACATTTGCTGGTCAAGATTACTATATCATACCTTTTGCTCATGGGATGGGCCTAATTTCTGATGAACTATACGAGGTATGAGTACTTTGAAATAATTTTAGATTTATATAAATATAATAAATATATTGAGATAAAAATATTTAATTTTAGGTAAAAATAATGAATTATAGTCGTATTAAGTCTGAATTTCTGACATATAATTTTTTAGATATTTTGTCAAGTTTAATTTCAAATACTACACATATCAAACATTATTGAAATGGATTAGATTTGCAAACTTTATACACTACAAAATATGACTTAGGTGTTAAATTCAAATTCGAATATCTACGCACTCCAACCTTTATTTTTCTTTCGATCATTTACATTTCTTTCCAATTATCTTTTATGAATTTATTATTTAATTTACATTAATTTATTTGATTTATCCAACAATCATTATTACCTAAGTATCACATATATAATATATAAAAAATAAATTATATCCAACAAAACTTAAATGGTGATACTTATTTTGGTACGGAGAGAATAGTATTAAAGAATAATATCTTTTAAAAGGTATTTATCAATGTTTCTTCAAAAATATTTTTGGAGCGAGTTTCGGGGCTGGGCATATCGAAAACGCTCCAGGGCGTAAATTAAAATCGTAGATTTATAGGGTGTAAGTTCAAAAATTGTAAGGCATAAGCCTCGAGTATAAAACCGCAAGTTTCGGGCGTAAAAAACATAAGCTCGAGCATTTTAAATGTGTTTTTAAACCGTTATTTTACATGAAATCATATTTTTTATTATTGGTTAATTGATATTTCTTAAATAGTAATTATAATATTTGTTTCTTCATTATTGATTATTAAACTTATCTAAAATAAAATTATAATATAATTTCTATATATTACAGGTTATTTATAAATATTTATTTATAAAATTATAGAAGATTTACTTTTGCTTATTTTATTAATAATAAAAATATAAAATTGAATATATATATATATATATATATATATATTATATATATATATATATAAGACTACACCCCATATATCCATGAAACTTACGCTCCGTATCTCGGGGCTTATGCTTCTTCTGTACTGTATAAAACATCTCGCCTTACATCCCACCTTTTAAATCACTGATATTTATCAAAAACAAATTTTATAGTTAAATGTCTTGATTGATGCAACAAAACAAAAATTAATTCATTACTTCAAGTGGCTCTCTAATTAAGTTTAACTTTATTTCCATAAACAGTCATTAGTGACTAATTGTGAAGGAGAGTTGATATATAGAGATCGACCTATAACCAACCCACTTTGTTCAAGGGACATGGATACTTTCAATTGGGTAACTCTCACTAATTTTTTTTAATTTTTTTTTTAATTGTCGAGTTAATAATTAAAAATCATTAATATATTAATGCAGTTGACTAAGGATATTTATTTATATAATATCCTAGAGTCCCCTTGTGTACTTGTATCAAAAGATTCAAGAAGATGGTTGACTCAAAATGTTATAAAGCTCAAAAATTCTGCTACATATCCTCAAGTTAAATGTCGAGTAAGTAACTATCTTTTTTTTTTCCTTTATTTTTAGGGAAAATGTATAGTTATGCCTGAAATTTCAGAGACACACTTATACTATACTAAGATTTATTACCCCTCTGAACTTATTTATAAATAATTTTCTACCCCTTTTTGACCTACGTAACACTAATTTGAAAAAAAAATGTATAACTATGCCTCAAATTTCAGAGACACACTTATACTACACTAAGACCTATTATCCTCTGAACTTATTTATAAATAATTTTCTACCCCTTTTTGGCCTACGTAGCACTAATTTGAAAAAAAATGTATAACTACGTTTGAAATTTCAGTGACACACTTATACTACACTAAGACCTATTACCCCTCTGAACTTATTTATAAATAATTGTCTATCTCTTTTTGGCTTACGTAGCACTAATTTGAAAAAAAAATGTATAACTATTTCTGAAATTTTAGAGACACACTTATACTACACTAAGACCTATTACCCCTCTGAACTTATTTATAAATAATTTTCTACTCCTTTTTGGCATACGTAGCACTAATTTGAAAAAAAAAATGTATAACTATGTCTGAAATTTCAGAGACACACTTATACTACACTAAGACCTATTACCCCTCTGAACTTATTTATAAATAATTTTCTACCCCTTTTTGGCCTACGTAGCACTAATTTGAAAAAAAAAATGTATAACTATGCCTGAAATTTCAGAGACACACTTATACTACACTAAGACCTATTACCCCTCTGAACTTATTTATAAATAATTTTCTACCTCTTTTGGCCTATGTAGCACTAATTTGAAAAAAAAAATATAACTATGTCTGAAATTTCAGAGACACACTTATACAGACCTATTACCCCTCTGAACTTATTTATAAATAATTTCTACCCCTTTTTGGCCTACGTAGCACTAATTTGAAAAAAAAAGAGTATAACTATGTCTGAAATTTTCGAGACACACTTATACTACACTAAGACCTATTACCCCTCTGAACTTATTTATAAATAATTTTCTACCCCTTTTTGGCCTACGTAGCACTAATTTGAAAAAAAAAAATGTCAACACACATTGGACCCACAAGATAATGCCATGTATGCCAAAAAGGGATAAAAATTATTTATAAAATAAGTTCAGGGATAATAAGATCTTAGTATAGTATAAATATATCTGTAAGATTTCAAACATACGTTTAAAGGTTCTTGTTCATTATTTAGATTATTTTTTTGGTTACTATATATTATGATATGAGAATCAGGACAGACATTTAACAATTTATTTACCCGTAGAAAGAATGGCATGCCCTCGCTTTGATTTGGGCCAACGACAATAATGTAAGAGATGCTCTTCATGTTCGAAAGGTATGTAATTTTAATAATAATAATAATAATTAAAAAAAATCAAATCAAAATTTTAGATATTATTTATTAAAATATCAAAAATTATATTAAATTAAATTTAGAAAACTATTGGAGCATGGGAAGAATGCAGGGGCAACTTGTCTTTTGGAGATATTATCAACAATACTATACCATATCATTCAAATCTTAGTCGTAAAGGTTTTAGATCTCTTATTTACAGGTATTTATATTTATTAGACTATTTTATTTTATAGCTAATAAATTAATTTTATAGTAAATATTTTATAACAAAATGATTATTCAATTTTACCCTAGTATATCAAAAACTTATATATGTATTTTTTTTTTCTTTTGGATAGTGGTGATCACGATATGGTTATTCCATTTATTTCAACTCAAGTATGGATTAAATCACTAAATTATTCAATTATTGATGATTGGAGGTCATGGATTGTTGATGGTCAAGTTGCAGGGTGAATTTCTAACCTAAGTAAATTTTTATTTTTTCAATTATTCCTTAATTAATGTTAAGCAAAAGAATAAATTGAAAAAATATTAATTAAGTTTGATTGATACTTATAGGTATACTAGAAGTTACTCCAATAAAATGACATTCGTGACAGTTAAGGTAAGAAACTAGCTACTATATTTGGTTTAATTTGTTTATTTTACTATTTTTAATTTTTTTGAAAATGTTTTTTCTTCTTTTTCAACAGCTATTTAATATTAGATTTTTACATGTCATGTCTAAAACCTATAAGATCAAAAAGAATTTTAACGTGTTCTACATATCTTTAATTTAAAATAAAAACGTTCAATTTTTTTTAGTTCCCTTCTTAATCTGCATACAAGTAAAATAGAATGAATGAAGTAATACTTTGCATGATAAAAGCTTGTTTGCATCAAACTAATACACACATGCATCTCTCATGGATATGTGTTTATATGTTAATTTAAAAAATGATTAAATAAGCATTAGGCTATAGATTTTAAATATTTTTTTTTATTTTGTTTGTATTTATGGAGTTGGAGTAAAAAAAATGGAAAAATTACTAAAATACACTACTTTAATTTATTTAATTTCATTAATTTCCTACTGATGTATTAAATTACAAAAATCCTTTTTTTTATCCCAAATGATACTAATTATATTTTATACATTAAATTTCATGTCCAACACATAAAAAGATACTCAAATTCACAATTTAAATTAGATACTTAAATTTTTATATACTTATCAATATTTCATATAAATATGATACTTAAATAACATATGTATGACAGTATGATACACATTATACTATTATTTGATACCTTAATATATACGAAATATAAGTTAAAATAAAACAAAGAATCATTCTATCATGATCACCAAAAAATGATACTTAATAAAATAATTGAACATACTAACAAATATATTCAAAAATATGATAAGATTAAAAAGATACTTAATACAATTCATCTTAAACTAACATATAAAAAAACAGGTTAACATGATACTTACAAAATTTACTAATTGAAACTATATATATAAACAAATTATTAAATTTAAAATATATTTCTTTGATACATTAAATTTTATGTCCAACACATGAAAAGATACTCAAATTCACAATTTAAATTAGATACTTAAATTTTTATACACATATACTATTATTTGATACCTTAATATATACGAATATAAGTAAAAATGAAACAAAAAAGAATTCTATCACGTGATACTTACAAAATACTATTTGAATCTATATATAAACGAAAAATTAAATTTAAATATGTTTCTTTGATACATTAAATTTCATGTCCAACAAATAAAAGATACTCAAATTCAGAATTTAAATTTGATACTTAAAATTTTAGTTACAATATATCATCTCACCGGAGCTCCGGCGACAAATACTTATCAAAGGGCATCGTTATTATATATCCGGAAAAATCGTCTATTAATATATCCCCTTCACATGGTACTATTATTGTTGCTATTTTTATTTTTTCATGGAGTTGATTTGCCTAAATTCCTGGGAGTGAAATTAGTTACAAGATTAACTTAAATCAAGTGAAGGGAAATCAGTTACCCTTGATTTTAGCTATAACAGTTACAGAAAAAAAAATATTCGGTCATTTATATTTAAGTATCATTTCTAATTTATTAAGTATCCTGAATTCTTAAAAATAAGGGATTTTTGGTAAATATTAATATTATAGGGATAGAATGTAATTTATCATTTACAGTATGTCATTTGCTTAATTTTTACAAAAAAAATCTGGTGTTAGTTATACTATTTGCCAAAAAAAATAATTCAATTCAATGTATTTAAATACAACTTTAAAAGTGAAATATAAGTTGGAAAACAAATTATAAGTTGTTTTTTAAAGGACGACTTTCACAGATAGCAAACACAAAATTCATATTTTATGTTATAGCAAAGTTTATATAATTGCGCTCTATAAAAAACATATATATGTATAATTCGCTATATATATACAATTGAAACGAATTGTATAAAACAAAGTGGATAAAACGAGAAAGAGAAATTACATACAATTTGAATTTTTATAAAATGAGAAAGAGAGAAAGGCAAAAGAGACTTGGGGAGGGAAATTGTATTGTATAATTATAAGTGTATAGGACGATTATATACAATTTGAATTTGTATAAAATGAGAAAGAGAGAAAGGCAAAAGAGAGACTTTGGCAGGGAATATACAATTGAGTCGAATTGTATAAAACGAGAAAGAGAGAAATTATATACAATTTGAATTAGTATAAAACGAGAAAGAGAGAAAGACAAAAGAGACTTGGGCAGGGGAGTACTTTATTGTATAATTATAAGTGTATACGATAAAAATATATGTATTTGCATGTGTATATATCATTTTCTCTTATTTTATATAATTAGAAACACACTTTATAAAATTCTATCGTATAAAGCGAGAGAGGCGAGCGAGAGAGGGAGAGTGGCGAGCGAGAATACGAGGGAGAGAGGGACTGACAAACATGTTGCTATAGAACACAAATTAATCAAACGATAGCTATTATATTTATTTTATATTATTAATTTGTCATTCTATACGAATATCTCCCTTTTTTGAATTTAAAATACAATTTCAAATATAATTTAAATCTTATGATCATAAGTTGACACAAAAAATAAAAATAGTTTTAAAAAAATAATAATATTTTTATAGCTAAATGGTTCCTAGGAAATACTATATATTAACTTATTATTATTTTTGACTACCAACTTATTTAGTTTAGTATAAACATTATATCTACTCTAGTTCATTTGTTTAAATAACTTCTAATTGTCATTCTATTTAATTCCTTTTGAATACAGGGAGCAGGGCATACTACCCCAGAGTATAAACCTGTGCAAAGTCTTGCTATGTTAAAGCGTTGGTTATCCTATGAATCACTCTGATTTAAAGTATATTTATTGATAATATTATTTTTATATAACAAATAATGACAAGTTAATAAAGAACTTTGTTTTTGAAATTATCATATTAAGTTTGGTATGAAGCACTAAAAAAATAGAATAAATTTGATTCCAAATATGTTCTTAAGTGGACTAGCTTATGTTTGCCCTTCAATTCAGTAATAAAATTTATTTATTGATTGATTAATCCTTTTATTTTAGGATAAACTTTTTTGACTACAATTATATGTTACAATTCAAACCATCTTAAAACTCATATGGTCTATCTCAAGTCACCCCAGCCTCTTTCGTTGTCAACTCATCGTCTAGACGATTTTATCCTCATGTTAGATTATAACCTTACCTTCTATCACATCATCGTCTAGACGATTTTACCCTCATGTTAGATTATAACCTTACCTTCTATCACAGAGAGATTTTTCAAATAGAAAATCGCTCTTACTCTGTTAACCAATATACTATTCTTCCTCAAGTTCTCATGCCAACACCTCAATCCTTGAGCCTCTTAGTAGACCACATGCAAGATTCCTACTAAATCATCTTGTCTCAAATTTCTTCTTATCAAATATATATTTTAAATACTGAACAACTATGTTAGTTTCAATACTTAAATTACGTATGAAATCCTTGGTCATCAGCTTTACCTAGTAATCACAACTTAACAAAATGAATAACATACATTTTAATAATCACAAGTATAACATAATCTGAACTCTTTAAGTTTTCACTTTTAGTCAATATACATAATAAACGTGAATAACCTCAGCATAACAAGCCATACATATTCATCACACATTTCTAAGTAAACTAAACCATCAAAGATCCCTAGAACATCATTCACAGTATAACATGCAAAATTGGTCTAAATAACAGATAGTATTAAATAATAGTATTAAATAATATTAGTATTTACTGTTTACTAATCCTAGTCCTATTAGGATTAGTACTCCTTAATCCTAGTCCTATTAGGATTAGTACTCCTTCCTATATCTCCTATATATATCTCCCATGTATTCCCTTATTAGGTTAACACTTCAATACAATCAATATTCCTTCATGGTATCAAGAGCCAGAAAACCTAGATCTTCTTTTCTCTAGGTTTTTTTTCTCTCTTTAGGGCACCGATCGTTCCCTCTCTTCTCTTGGGCGGCGGCAGCCATGACAACCGAGGTGGATCCTTTCGATTCACTTCCTTCTGGCGTTAAACTCCTTCTCAGGCATCTTCATGCCCTGATTCCCGAAAAATTATCAGACATAAATTACCCTACATGGAAAATCACCGTTCTAACAGCCCTCGACACTGTGAACGAAATCATTCCCGAAAAAGATCTCGTCATGTGCGTCGTTCGGGGGCTCCCATCAGCTTACTCCTCCATTAAACAGGCGGTTCGCATCAGTCCAACGCCCATTGACCTGGATACTCTCTCCTCGTGGCTAAAAAGTGAAGAAATCAACGTGGATCTAGAGAGCAAACTTCTTCTCCGAGAAGCCGCTGTTATGGAGCCGGCCACCGCCCTCACTGCAAGCCAGAACTATCGCGGGGGGCGTGGTGGCGGCCGGCAGTGGAGCCGCGGCGGCTACGGCAGAAACAGCGGAGGCCACGGGCGCGACGGTCGGCAGGGCAGTCGTCCGACGTACGACGGTCAGCAGCACGACAGCAACAACAGCCTGCACTCCTTCGGCAGCGGCGGGCAGGGCACATACGAGCGGGATCGTCCAACTTGTCAAATCTGTCAGAAAACAGGACACACCGCTGCTCGTTGCTGGTTTCGGTATGAGGAGAGCCGAAATAGTGATAACCGTGCCAATTATGCATCTCAAGCCGGTCCTTCCTCTGAATGGCTGTTGGATACTGGGGCCAACATGGACGTTACTTCTGATCTATCCAAGCTTAACGCTCCAAATCCATATCATGGCTCCAATGGTATTACTGTTGGCAACGGTCAGTCCCTTAATATTTCTCACACTGGCACGGGTACCATTAAAACCCCCACCGCTATCTTTCACCTAGGTAACCTTACCCACGTCCCTTCTATTAAATCCAATCTCCTTTCAGTTCACCAATTCACAAAAGACAATAATTGCTCACTCTTGTTCACCTCTATTGATTTTCAGATCCTAGACAATACTACCAAGAGGGTGATTTTTCAGGGCCCCTGTGAGCATGGCTTGTACGTTCTTCTTGGCACAAGTTCGTCTGCCCACCCAGTTTCAGAAAGCGTTCTTGTGGCTCCGGTGGCTCTTTTGGCTGATGGCCACAGTCTGTTGTGGCACAGTCGTCTGGGTCACCCGTCTACTCAAATAATAAATTCTTTAATGTCTCAATTAGGTTTTTCTTCCATTCATGTAAACAATTGTGACTCCTGTTCAATTGCTAAATCTCATAAATTACCTTTTACTTTATCTGAGAAGCGTACAACTGCACCTTTTCAACTTATTCATTCTGACCTATGGGGTCCTACTGCTGTTCCTTCATTTGCTGGTTTTCGCTATTATATTTGTTTTGTGGATGATTTTACAAAATACACTTGGTTGTACCCACTAATACACAAATCACAGGCATACACCACCTTTGTCACTTTTGAAAAAATGGTCAAAACACAATTCAATTCTCATGTTAAACTTTTTCGAAGTGACAATGGAAAGGAATATGTCAATAACATCTTTGGCCAGTTTCTGAAATCCCTGGGAATTATACATCAAACCTCCTGTCCATACACTCCCGAACAGAATGGGGTGGCTGAGCGTAAGCATCGCTATCTCATTGAAACGGTGGTTACTCTTCTACATGAATCTTATCTCCCTGTCTCCTTTTGGGTAGAAGCTCTAGCCACCGCAAACTACCTTATTAACAGAATGCCCAGTCACACTCTCTCCAACAAATCACCCTATCAACTCCTTTACCAAGAACTTCCCAATTATACCAACCTCCGCGTCTTTGGGTGTCTTGCCTACCCTTGGCTACGCCCTCATATTACTCACAAATTACAACCCCGATCCCGTCCTTGTATTTTTTTGGGCTATCATCCTACCTCCAAGGGTTATCGCTGTCTTGACCCACAAACTCATAAAGTCTACATATCTCGTCATGTCAAATTTTGTCGAAAATGAGTTTCCCTACGAGTCTATTTCCTCCTCCACAAATACATCATTCATTGGCGTCCTTCCCCTTTTTCCAACATACTCACAGGGTCCCTCACCTTCCCCCACACCTCCACCCACTACCCAACCACCCCTCATCACCCCTTCGACCGTCACCCACAATACACCCGCAAACACCACCCACACCCACAACCAACCCGAACCACCCCATACCCACAACATCTCCAGCCCAATCCGTTTTGGGTCCTTCCCGGCCACCCCCGAATCACCACCCCCCGTGCAATTCCCCAATACTCATCCCATGTTAACCCGTGGCAAAGGCGGTATCTTTAAACCCAAAACCTTTCAGGCTACCATACTACCAAATACACCCCTTCCCGATAGTGAACCAACAACCTACTCTGTTGCCTCAAAAAATGCTTATTGGCGCCATGCTATGGATGACGAGTTTAAGGCTTTGACTGATCAGAAAACTTGGGTTCTTGTACCTAAGCCCCATGGGCGGCACCCAGTGGGCTGTAAATGGGTGTACAAAATTAAACACAATGCGGATGGCAGTATTTCCAGGTACAAGGCTCGTTTGGTTGCTAAAGGCTACAATCAGGAGTATGGACTTGATTACTCCGAGACATTCAGTCCTGTTATTCGGCAGGAAACCATTCGCCTGGTACTGTCACTCGCCGTGCGCAACAATTGGCTCATCAATCAGTTGGATGTTTCCAATGCTTTTCTTCATGGCATGCTTGATGAAAACTATCTACATGACGTAACCACCAGGCTATGTTGATCCCCGCTTTCCTCAACATGTTTGCAAACTCCAGAAGTCTCTGTATGGGCTCAAGCAAGCTCCCCGTGCTTGGTACACACGTCTGAAAACGTTCCTCTAGGGACTCGGCTTCACGTGTTGCGTACACGACACGAGTCTGTTTACTCGACATTCAGCACACCGTACAATTATTCTTCTTGTCTATGTGGATGATATCATTATTACAGGCTCTACTGCAGCTCTCATTCAGGATGTCACTCGAGCTATGCATACCATCTTCAAAATGAAGGACCTTGGCCCGTTACATTATTTTCTGGGAATGGAGGTTTCTCGGACAGGCAGCGGCTTGTTTCTTCATCAGTCAAAATATGATCGAGATTTGTTGCAGAAAGCTGGACTGGAAAAATGTACCAGTCAACCAACACCGATGGCAGTCTCTTCGTCTACGAATGGAGCCGACACCCCCTTTGCCGATATCACCCACTTCCGCAGCCTCATTGGGGCTCTACAGTAATCTGCCATTACCTGTCCTAACATCCAGTTTGCTGTCAACCGAGTTGCTCAGCGCATGCATCAACAAAAGTGAACATGATTACCATTGTCTAAAACGCATTCTCAGGTACATTTTTGGCACTCTTGGTCGTGGTTTACTCATTCGACCCGGGGACTTGGAGCTTCGGGGTTTCTCAGATTCAGATTGGGCGAATGATAAAAATGACAGAAAATCTACATCGGGGTTTCTTGTTTTTTTGGGGTCGAACCTGATCTCCTGGTGTACCAAAAAAACCCAAGGTCTCTCGGTCCTCGACTGAAGCTGAATATCGCGCCCTTGCTCTTCTTGCTGCTTAGAACATGTGGGTCACATATATTCTTCGCGAACTCCGCGCCACTCACACTGTTCCTGCTCTCTATTGTGACAACAAATCAACCATCTGTGTGGCCAAGAATTCCGTCCTACACACCAGAATGAAGCATGTTGATACCGATTGTCTCTTTGTTCGCGATGAAGTTCAGGCCGGCACCATGACTGTGTAGTATGTACCCACTGAAGAACAACCGGCTGATATTCTCACCAAGCATCTCCCGAGCCGACAGCACGATTACCTCAGTTCCAAGCTTCCGTTCGCTTCCGCTCAGCTCAGCTTGAGGGAGGATAATAACAGATAGTATTAAATAATAGTAGTATTTACTATGTACTAATCCTAGTCCTATTAGGATTAGTACTCCTTAATCCTAGTCCTATTAGGATTAGTACTCCTTCCTATATCTCCTATATATATCTCCCATGTATTCCCTTATTAGGTTAACACTTCAATACAATCAATATTCCTTCAGGTCTGCACAAAAACTATACCATCATTCAAAGAGAAATCTAGCCATTCATGGACAAACATGTAACCATTCCACTATAAAGAAGTAAATTTCGATATACACAAACCGTTAATGTACTGATGTTACTATAATAAAAATAACTTTTGGTGATATTAAATATTGACACTAATAAAGAGTGTTAAAGTCTTTATCGGCATTAGTTAAGTTCCATTAGAACCAATATCGCTAAAGGCTTTACGGACATATACAAAGAGTGACAATTGCCATTAAAAATACATAATTAGCAACAATAAAGAATTAAATACTATTAATGGTCATTTTTGTTGTAGTGTGTAGTACGTAAGCCAACTAATATTAGCTAGTGTACTGTCATAATATCTGAGTCGATCATTAATGTATATATCCAAACCAAATATGATATTGTTGGGTATGTAGCAAGAATTGATGGGAAATAGAGGGAAGAAAAGGAATTTGAAAAGTTGAGAACTTGAAAAGTCTCTTATGCTTTAATGAAAAAGGCATTTGTCTCTCATCGGTGATGGAAAGAAAAATAGGAAAGTTTAAATACAAAAACACTCCTATTAATTGTTAAAAGGGTTGGAAAGAGGGACCCCCCTCGCGCCGCCGTCGTTCGCTCGTTTCGGCTTTGGCAAATGATCGAGAGATATTCATGGACAAAGTTTGTTTTAATTATTATTTAATTAATTAAATGGCCAAAAATATTTTCAATTAATTAGTTGATAACAGAAGTCGAAAATTAACCGAAATGTTTCAACTTTTTAGTTGACTAACCCGAACGTTGCAACTTTCAGGAACAGTCAGTACCATTTAAAAGGTTGCAAACTTTCATTAATGGTCGTGTGAATTCTGAAAGGGTTGCAACCTTTCAGAACATATTCTTCTTGCCTATAAATACACTCATTCTTCAGAATATTTTCGAACAAATTTTCTGATCTTCTTCTTCTTCTTCTGCATACATTTTTCTTCGTGTACTTTTCTGTTGTGGATTGATTCGCTGACAGTAGCGTTTTTGGTATCTACATTCTGCTGATTAAGATCATTTTACCCTAGGAGATTATATTTCAAATCAAACTTCGGATACTAGAGGGGAATAATTTCCATAAGCATTGTGAGTTCAGTGAACTTGATCTTTTTCGATTTAAAAGGTTTTTTCAGATTCTGGTACGTTTTTACAGATTTTAGTTTTTGTGAATCAAATTTCTGTTCATCTTCTTACTGATTCTATAAATTTCAGTTATTTCGTGTTTCTGAACAATTTATTAGAATCAATAATTTCTGATTTTGATAATACATATCGAAAACAATTCATACAAACTGTTAGTATATCTATGAATTGCATGGTATACAAACCAATCATTAGGAATTCTACGCACTCGAATTTACTTTCGAAAAAGCCTTACGAGCTCTTTAATGTCTTAGCTAAAAGAAAAATCAGCCCATGCTTTTAGACATTATCACCAATCTTTTTTTAAATTATCCTATACTTCACCTTACTCAGATTTCATCTGAGACTGACCTAATCTAAAAATATTAAATTATTATCCAAAAAATTGCATATAAAAATTGAATTAATCGAACTAATTTTGTGAAGTCTGGATAATTAAACTAAAAAATGTTATGATATATCGACTTCTATAATAACCTTATTAAGAAATCAAGCCTCACATGATCACGATATTTTAGGACCAATTAATAATGCCCCTCTGTAATATAGTATAGTATATATTATTTACTAGCAAAATTGAGACCCACAAAGTTCAGTACCACTTGTCTTAGTAATATATATATATACCAAGGAAATTTATTTCTTGTCCAGTCAAATCCACCATATGTATTCGAGAGGGAGAGGCTAAAATTTTTTAAAAAAAAAAGAAGATACGATTCAATATTTTCCATTCTCAACTAAAGAAAAAAAATGAAATACTCGAAGATGAAGTGTTCACTTTACGTTGTTTTGGTTATATTTGTATATCCACTTTTTGTTGTTGCTGGTTCACCTGTCAAGTATCTTCCTGGATTTGAAGGACCTCTTCCATTTCAACTTGAAACCGGGTAAATTTACATTCTTCGTTTACTTTTATTTATTCATTGTTATTCTAAAAAACAAGATATATATTCACATTTGACGTATCAAAGTATATATTAATTATCTATTTTCTAAATTATGAATAATATTCATGTCAATTGAAAATGTACAAATAAAAGTAAATTGAGAAAGTATTTCTCAATAGCTTTTGTATTTAACATGAAAAAGTTTTTGTTTTGTTTTTTGTTTTTAAGTTATTTTAAAATTATTTTGTTATTATTATTATTATTATTATTATTATTATTAATAATAATAATAATAATAATAATGTTTGATTGTAACTACAAAAAATAAAATATCTAGTCTTGATTTCTCTATTGACAGGTTGACTTTGATGATAAAAATATGAACAAAATATTGAATCATTTCTTGATTTTCGAGTTAAATATTTATTTAATGTAATAAAAAAATAAAAATAAACAAAATATCTATGACATGCTTATAAAATGTATTTTTTAAGCTTCCTCATTAATTTGTCGAAGCAAGATCGAGATCACCACTACTTTAAAAATAATTTACAGCATACTTACTTTTCTCATATTTATATTTAATGGATCTACTGTCAATACATAGGGTTACTTCATTACAAAATATCTCAATTTTGTCTTAATTTATATATATATTTTGAATTTTAAAATATAAATAAATTTATTTTTTATTATAAATTTTTTGTATAACATTGAATAATTTAGTACTCCATAATTTTTCCCATAAGTGCATCATCTAACTTTATTAGTATTAGGAAGATATGGAGGATATGATTTATGGTATTTAATGACCATAGTATTGTAGAAGACGACCAAAATATTAAATTTGTATTATCAAGTTTAAGAAGTTAATATTCTTTCCATTTAAAAACAGTAATATATTAGAAATATTTGTCTAATAATATTTGTCCAATTTAAAAAATTAAGCGATAGTTTACCTTTTGAATTAATTTTACCTTGCTATTACCATTTATCATCTACAACATTTCTCAAAACATTACATTTAATAAAATCAAAAGAAAATATAGTGATATTACCCTTATTATTTCTTATATTTCTTAAAGAGTATGTCAAATCAGTTATGAACAACTATTGTTGAAACGAAAAAGTATCATACCCCTGTTATATTTTTAACCATTTCAAGGTTAGGTATAATATGAGCTCATTTCTTTTTAAATTCTATTATGTTACAATTTTTTTTTTATAATGCAAGAAACATGATTTTATTATATTGATGATTCTTAAATTAATTAATCAGGTATATAGGGGTAGGTGAATCAAATGAGGTGCAGCTCTTCTATTATTTCATCAAGTCACAATCTAATTATAAAATCGATCCACTTATTTATTGGTTTACGGGAGGTCCTGGTTGCTCTACATTGAGTGCCATTCTATATGAATTAGGTAAGTTACTCATTTAATTTATCTTCAGGTTTTAACCAAACTAAGTCATTATATAAAGTCATTCACCAATATAATATGTTTTTCTAAAATTTTACAAAACTAGTATAAACATATTCCACAGTAACGTTTTAGGATATATTTTATTTTTTAAAAGTTGATGGCGTCAGATTGATATATGTTACTCACAGTAATGTTTTACTCCTAAAACATTACTGTGAGTAACGTTTTAGGAGTAAAACGTTACTGAAAATGACGTTTTAGGAGTAAAACGTTACTTACAGTAACGTATATCAACCTAATGCTGTTAGTTTTTAAAAATTAAATATACCCTAAAACGTTACCGTGAAATACGTTTATACTAGTTCTGTAAAATTTTAAAAAAATGTATTACTTTAGTAAATTGTTTTATATAATGACTTAGTTTGGTTAAAAATTCATTTATCTTTATATCATAATGCCTTTGAATTTGAGAATTTTTATAGTCATATAAGTTTTTATTATTTGTTTTGTATTTCTTTACATGATTAGACATATTTTATTATTATTATTATATATATATATACTATTATTATTTGTACTTTTAAAATATTATGTATTTTTACCACTAATTAATAGTTTTTCTGTAGTATATTGAGAAAGATACACTTAGATATATATATTTTTGCTATCAGATACAGTAAAATAGGGAGATAGGCGAGCGAGATGGGAAGGGTGGCGAGTGAGAATTTTTGTTATGTATTTGAGATACATGTGATCACATTAAATACACACTATATGCATATATCGATATGTATCTCGTTTGATCTGCATGTATCTGGAAATTAAATACGTAGGAGAGTGGCGAGCGAGATTAGAGAAATAAGAGCGAGATTTGTTATGTATTTCAAATACATGTATCTAGACGTATCTAACGTATTTGAACCTATCAAAATCAGATAAGATACATAATATTAAAAACTAGAGAGTATCTAAGTAATTAACTCTTAAACTAGGTAAGTTTGACTTTCTTAGTATCTATATTAATTAAAATACAATCACATGATTTTAGATGAAAAAAAGTATATATATAATTATTTATTTTTTAATTTTTCTAGCTAAAATTTGCAGGACCTATAACAGTGGATATTAGAGCGTATAATGGGAGCTTGCCAACGTTGTCTTTAAATCCATATGCATACACAAAGGTTAGAAACAAAAAATACATTGTAATAATGTTTTTTTCTTTTATTTGCAGATAAATTTAATATTACGACTCATTAGGATAATCAAAATAAAATTTAAATAATGCCTAAACTTTCAAAAAAAAATTCTTTTATAAAGTACTTTATGTCAAAAGTGATATCCAAAAAATACTTTGGCAAATAACAGTCATTGTTTGACTAATCAATTTGAAATTTATATTTATCAAAATTAGAATAGTATTTTAATTTATGCTCGATCAATAATCTAAAAAGTATGTTTAATATTTTTTTTCTAATTTTTTTTGTAAACACTTTTAATTTTGAAAAATAAATATTTTTAACTTCTCAAAAAACTTCGAGAACTAATTAATAGGTGGTTAAATTATAGGTGGCAAACATGATTTTTGTAGATTTGCCAGTGGGGACTGGATTTTCCTATGCAACAACACAAAAAGCAATTTACTCAGATAACTTACAAGCAGCTGATCATGCTCATGAATTTATTCGAAAGGTAAGTCGAAAGTCATTATCGAGGATCGTGGTGGGATAGATAAAAGAAAAAAATATTGTTTTTAATTTAATTTGAGGCCTTGAATTAAACTCTAGATGTAAAAAAAAAATTCCTCTTACGCAGTACGAATTTGAATTAATCAAAATTTTAATATGGATACTGAATATTCGGCGGAAAAAACATCCTCGAAATGTCATTATTATTATTTTATTTGTGTATAATTATCATAAGGTGCTTATATAAAATTCTAAAATCTTTTTTTTTTAGTTTACTATTTTATTTAAAAAATTATATTTTACAGTGGTTAAGTGAGCATGAAGAATATCTCAGTAATCCTTTTTACGTTGGTGGAGACTCCTATAGTGGAATTACAGTTCCTATTGTTACTCAAGTCATATCAAATGGTAATAAATAAATAGTTTGTTTATTACTATTATATTATATAGTTTTTCTCTTATAGAAAAAAATATATTGTAAATTATGCAATGCAGGTAATGATATGGGAATCAAGCCATGGATCAACCTTAAGGTTGGTGATCATACATATATTTTTTTAATTTTCGCAAATTTAAATATATGTACATTTTGATGGAAATTAGTTAAATCAAGCTATCTCATTTTTAATGATTTTTTCAGAGTTTATTTCATATATTGATCGACAATGATTATAAAAAACTAGTTTTGTCACTTTATTATTATACTGAGTGATAATTAAAGATATATCTTTTCGTGATATATTAAAAATAACAATTAAAAATTAAAAAAAAAATATTTTTAAAGTAATAGATAAACAAAAATAAATATAAACTATTTTACGTATTTATGTGACATCAATGAAATTTACAGGGATACATTATTGGGAATCCAGTAACATCTACTGATCCAGATTACAAGTATAAGGTGCCTTTTGCTCATGGAATGGGCCTAATTCCTAACGAACTATACGAGGTATATATAATTATCGTACTCGCTCTGTATTAAAAATGAACTATATGTGAAATATATGTATTATAAATATATTAAAATCGGTTATACTAACTTTTAATTAAAAATATCGCATTATATATTTAAAATGAATTATGCGTATAACTAAATGTATCACACTATGTATAAAGTTAATTTTGTATGCAATATATAAATGTATTATAAGTGTCTGGAAAATGTATTAGGCTTGTTTTGGTAAAAAAGAGTTGCACTATTATATCAAAAGTGAATTATATATGCCATATAAATGTATTATAATTTTTATTTATCTCCGATATAAAATGTTTGGGTTTCTCCTTAAAATTATATAATTATAAATGGTAAATATTTTTTAAACATGATATATTTGGATAAGTTACCCTTTCCTTTTTGAAAATTATTTATCTTTAACTAATTATCACAAAAAGTGAATAAAGTATATTTTCTTATGAAATATAAGGGAAAAATACACAAATTGAACTCGACAGGTAAGTATTTATCCAAATTGGACTCAACCCAAGGTATTTATATTGATTGGACTCACGATCCAAACTTTTTACCCGACTATCTCATTTTTAATTCACCGAAACACTGCTTCTTCATCTTTGATACCATTATTATATATATATATATATATATATATATATATTATATATATATATATAATATATAATATATATATATTGGAGTATGTGTATATATAAACACACTGTTATGGTATCAACCACTAATTGAACAATCTTTTCACTTAATCTCTCTATACTCTAATGGTATCAATCAATAATGAGCGGTTCGTTTTTGTGTTTCACTGAAGTACTACATGTTGTTTCTTGATACTATCAAAATATGTAGATATTTTAATGATATCAAGAGAGTAATTGAATAGTGTTTTCACTGAAGCACTGCTTTTTCTATTGATACTATCAGAACATATATATATATATATATATATATATATATATATATATATATATAATATATATATATAAATATTGATGGTATCAAGTACTAAAAACACATTAATAATTAAACAGGAAGATATGAAAGTCAGGAGACAAATCGTTTGTAAATAATTTTCATTTTGGATACAAATGTTATTTCCCAAAAAAATTGCTTAGCTTGGGTTGACTATCACAAAAATGACTTTGTTTAATGAGTAGTGACTTTTATTTTTGTTTTTGTTTTATAGAGAAATAATTAATTAAGTGGGCTTAATTTCTTAAACAGTCATTTGTGACTAATTGTGGAAGAGATTACAGCCCTAATGATTCAACCAACCAACTTTGTTCGAGGGACATACGTACTTTTGATTGGGTTAGCTCTCATTCATTTTTTAAATATTTTTTTGAATGAGTAATTTTGAATTTCGATTGCCAAGTTAATAATTAAGAGAAATTAATATATTAATGCAGTTGATTAAGGATATTTATCAATATCATATCCTAGAGTCCCCTTGTGAACTTGTATCACATGATTCAAGAAGATCGTTGGCAGAGAATGTTCAAAAGCTCAAAAATCTATCATCATTTTTTGGAATGAAATGTCGAGTAAGTTTTTATTATTTTTAAGATTTACTTTAATTTTTGGATTTTAATATTTGATATTTACTTCGATTTTTTCTATGGGTCAAGGTTTAGACTTAGGGTTCTAGTCCAAAGTGAGGTTGGGTCCTTGCTAAGGTCAACACTCAGTGTCGAGCAGCGATGGAGCTAAAGTTTCAATAAGAGGGTTCAAATTCTGAAAAATTAGACACATGAAGTAGTCAAGGGGATTCACTTCTACTATATATACCTAAAAAGTTATTCTAACCATGTAAATTATATGATTTTTCGCAGTAGGAGGTTCCGATGAATCCCTAATGGTAAGGTGGCTCCGCCACTGGTGTCAAGTCCTGAACCGAGGCCAAAGGCGAGTCTCAAGTTAAGTTTCAAGTTTTGGGTCAAAGTCAGGTTTGAGTCTCAATTGGTTACAGGGTTAGGTCTTGAATTCTAGGTCAAATTGAGTCTTAAGCCCCAACTCATGGTCACACCTAGGATCTCAAGTACCAGGTCTCGATCGGGTTTGGGTCTCTAGTCTCATGTTCCTAATCATACTCAGCTCTCGAGTCTCAGGTTGGATCGAGTCTCGAGTATTGAATCAGGGTCCAATCTCGAGTTCCAAATCTGTCACGACCTAAAACGAGCCGCGAGTGGCACCCACATTTATCCTCCTACGTGAGCGAACCAACCAATCTAAACCCCAATCATTTACCAATATTTCAAACATAATAAACAGAATATAATGCGGAAGACTTAAAACTCATTAATAAAACCAATAAATAACTTCTAAAATTTAATACTTATTATTCCCAAAATCTGAAAGTCATCACCACAAGAACATCTATCCTCAAATTACTAAATCTAAGAGTATCTAAGAAGCTAAAATAAGTAAAAAGCTAGTCCATGCCGGAATTTCAAGGCATCAAGACATGAAGAGGAAGATCCAGTCCAAGCTAGAAGCAATAGCTCACCCTGAAATCTGGCGTGATGAAGACTGGCTAGAGTTGAGGTTGCGTTGAAGACGATGGCACGTTTGCTGCACTCCACAATTAACAAAGAAAAACAAATACAAGTAGGGGTCAGTACAAGGCACAAGTACTGAGTAGGTATCATCGGCCAACTCAAAATAGAAAGCAATATATGTCAGATAATAACATAAAATCAGCTAATATCCTTAACAGGTGACAACAACAATTACCATAACCCTTGGTCACAACACCAAGCACATCTATGACGACTCAAGCCTCCACACCATACTCATTTGGGAACAGGTTATTTAGATTGAGTATATTAACATATTTCAAGATTCATTCTCTTTACTATCCTGGTCTCGGAACGTGACACTCCGATCCATATACTATCCTGGTGTCAAAACGTGACACTCCGATCCATATATTATCCTGGTGTCGGAACGTGACACTCCGATCCATATACTATCCTGGTGTCGGAACGTGACACTCCGATCCATATACTATCCTGGTGTCGGAACGTGACACTCCGATCCATATACTATCCTGGTGTCGGAACGTGACACTCCGATCCATATACTATCCTGGTGTCGGAACGTGACACTCCGATCCATATACTATCCTGGTGTCGGAACGTGACACTCCGATCCATATACTATCCTGGTGTCGGAACGTGACACTCCGATCCATATACTCATTACTTTAGTTCATCAAGCCTTCTTTTATACCAAGACATCATCATTAACAAAGTAAATTTAGGATTTAAGATTCAACAGCCTCATCATGCTAATTCATCACATCATGCAAATACACAATTAAGCATATAGAAGACTTTATAATACTACCCAACACATATCATTCGCTATTAAGAGTTTACTATGAGATAGTATAAACCATAACCTACCTCCACCGAAGAATCGCGATCAAACAAGCTATCTTCCCAAAACCTTTGCTTTCCTTGCGTTCTCTCTTCTTGATCGTTCGTTTCTCCCTCTCCTTGTTCTTTCTATTTTTCTTATTCAAACCCTTTTTCTTTTACCCTCACTGTCATATAATTAAGTATAAAAGATGATAAAAATAACCCACTATTTATTTCAAGGTTATCTCCTTTAACCCCCAAGTAATTGAATTATTAACATTAACCCACTAACTTTATAATTATAAGCATGAATAGTCCAAAACGCCCCTTAAAAAACTTTAACAGAAATCCGACCCAGTCTGGGTTACGCAACCTGTGACGGTCCGTCATGACTGTGACGGTCCGTCCTGCAGGTCCGTCACAAAGTTCAGAGAGTTATTCTGTGGAAGGATTTGTGACGGTCCGTCGTGCAACGACGGTCCGTCTGCCATTCCGTCACGAAGTTCAGAGAGTCGATCTTAGTACCCAAATTTCAGAATTCTAAGTGTTTTGGAACGAGACCCCCTCGACGGTCCGTCGTGCCCATGACGGTCCGTCGCGGGATCCGTCGACCCAGACAGTGATTTCCAGAAATAAACTCTGCTGCTCAAAACGACTAAACAGGTCGTTACAATAGATACCAATTTACCCATCGTTCGTCCTCGAACGATCACAAGAAGAAAAACAAGCTGAATCTGTAAACAGGTGTGGGTATCTTTCTTGCATATCAGCCTCCTTCTCCCAAGTGGACTCTTCAACTGGTCGATTCTTCCATTGAACTTTGATGGATGCAATCTCCCTTGATCTCAACTTGCGAATTTCTCTATCTAGAATGGCAACAGGCTCCTCCTCATAAGACAAATTCTCATCAAGCAGAACCAAATCCCAACGAAAGATGTAGTTTCCATCCCCATGGTATCTTTTCAACATAGACACATGAAATACTGGATGCACTCCTGACAGTCCTGGAGGCAAGGCTAATTCATAAGCCACCTCCCCTTCGCTTAAGTACTTCAAATGGTCCAATATACCTTGGGCTTAGCTTACCTCTTTAACCAAACCGCATCACCCTTTCATGGGTGAAACCTTCAGCAAAACTTGTTCACCCTCCATGAACTCCAAGTCTCTAACCTTTCGATCTGCATATTCCTTTTGCCTACTTTGCGCCGCTAAAAGCTTTTCTTGAATAGATTTCACTTTCTCTAATGAATCCCTCAAAAGATAAGTACCCCAAGGTCTAACCTCAAATGCATCAAACCAACCAATGGAAGACCTACATCTCCTCCCATACAATGCTTCGAATGGGGTCATGTCAATACTGAAGTGATAGCTGTTATTGTATGAGAACTCTGCTAAGGGTAAGAAGTTATCCCAATGGCCACCAAATTCTATCACACATGCACGAAGCATATCCTCCAATACCTGAATCGTTCGCTCAGACTGACCATCGGTCTGAGGGTGAAATGCAGTACTAAGATCCAACTTAGTATCTAATTCAGCATGCAATGTTCTCCAAAACTTAGAAGTAAACTGCGTACCTCTATCTAATATGATGGAAAGTGGAACTCCATGCAATCGAACAATTTCTGAGATATAGAGTTTGGCTAACTTCTCTGCATTGTAGGTCACCTTGACCGAAATGAAGTGAGTAGACTTAGTTAATCTGTCCACAATTACCCAAATAGAATCAAACTTTCCCAATGTCTTTGGAAGACCAACCACGAAGTCCATTGCAATTCTCTCCCACTTCCATTCAGGAATGGGCATTCTCTGAAGTGTTCCTCCGGGCCTCTGATGTTCATACTTTACTTGCTGACAATTTGGACATTTGGCAACAAAATCAACAATGTCGCGCTTCATTCTACTCCACAAAAAGTGTGCTTTAGGTCACGGTACATCTTGGTTGCACCAGGATGTATAGAATATCCAGAACTATGAGCCTTGTGAGGATAGTGTGGATCAAATCATCAACACGGGGCACACATACCCTTCCCTTAATCCTCAAAACACCTTCCTAATCATTATTGCCTCTTTAGCCTCCCCCTAGCAACACCATATCCCGAATTCGGCTTAGTTTCTCATCATCAAACTGTTTTTCCTTGATCTTGTCAAGAAAAGAAGACCTTGCCTCCACACAGGCCAAAAATCCTCCTTTCTCTAGTATTTCCAGTCTCATAAAGTCGTTAGCCAAGTTTTGGACTTCTCTAGCCAATGGGCGTCTAGAAACTTGTAAGTGGGCTAAACTACCCATGCTTCCTGCTTTTCTACTTAAAGCATCAGCCACCACATTTGCTCTTCCTCGGTGATACAGAATAGTAATATCATAGTCCTTCAACAGTTCCATCCATCCTCTGTCTCAAATTCAAGTCTTTCTGGGTAAAGACATACTGTAGACTACGATGATCTGTGTAGACTTCACACTTGACCCCATATAGATAATGTCTCTCATTGCTTAATGCAAACACAACTGCAGCCACTTCCAAATCATGGGTCGGATAGTTACGTTCGTGCACCTTTAGTTGCCTTGAAGCATAAGCGATTACATTCCTCTCTTGCATTAGCACTGCACCCAACCCAGAATAAGATGCATCACAATGAACAATGAAATTCTTGCCTTCCACTGGCAAGGTAAGAATCGGTGCCGTAGTCAGCAAGGTCTTGAGTTTCTGAAAGCTTTCCTCACATTCATCTGACCATACAAATAGAACATTCTGCTAAGTCAAGTTTGTCAATTGGGAAGCAATAGAAGAGAATCCCTTGACAAATCGTCGGTAGTAGCTGGCTAAACCAACAAAGCTCCTTACTTCTGACACATTAGTAGGTCTTACCCAATTCCTCACTGTTTTAATCTTAGAAGGATCCACCATCACTCCATCCTTAGAAACCACGTGCCCCAAGAAGGACACTGAATCTAGCCAAAACTCACACTTGGAGAATTTGGCATAGCCTTTCTCCCTTAATACTTCCAACACAATTCTCAAATGCTCCTCATCTTCCTTCTTACTCTTGGAGTATATCAGTATATCATCAATAAATATGATCACAAAGAGATCCACATATGGCTTAAAAATCCCGTTCATCAAGCTCATGAAAGCAGCAGGAGCATTCGTAAGACCAAAAGACATTACTACGAATTCGTAATGCCCGTACCTGGTTCGAAAAGCAGTCTTTGGCACATCTGTTGCCCGTATTTTCAATTGATGATAACCGGATCTCAAGTCAATCTTAGAGAAGACACAAGCACCTTGTAACTGATCGAACAAGTCATCAATGCGAGAAATGGGGTACTTGTTCTTAATAGTTACCTTTTTCAACTGCCGGTAGTCTATGCACATCCGGAAACACCCATCCTTCTTCTTCACAAATAACACCGGAGCACCCCAAGGGGATGAACTTGGTCTAATGAAGCCTTTACTTAACAACTCTTGAAGTTTGGCCTTTAACTCCCTTAATTCCGCTGGGGCCATCCTATAAGTGGGTATAGAAATGGGGCGAGTACCCGGCTCCAGATCAATGCAAAAGTCAATATCCCTATCCGGTGGCATACCAGGAAGGTCTGCAGGGAACACATCCAGAAACTCACGGACTATCGAAACCGACTCAATTGAAGGTACTTGGGTAGTATCATCCCTGAGGTGTGCCAAGAACGCTAAACACCCTTTACTAACCATTCTCTTAGCACAAAGAAAGGAGATCACACGAACTGGAGTGGAAGTGTAGTCACCCTCCCACACTAACGGATCTGTTCCAGGCTTGGCCAACGTTACCGTTTTAGCATTAAAATCTAAGATTGCAAAATTCGGAGAAAGCCAAGTCATACCCAGAATTACATCGAAATCAACCATTTCTAAGATAACCATGTCTACATGGGTATTGCTCCCCACAAAAGTCACCAGACAAGACCTATATACCTTTTCAACTATCACAGACTCACCCACCGGAGTAGAAACACGAATAGGCATGTAAAGCAATTCACAATGTAAATTAAGACCAGTAGCAAATGAGGAAGATACATATGAAAATGTGGAGCCAGGATCAAATAATACAGAAGTCATGCAATCACAAACCAAAAGATTACCTGTGATAACAGCATCAGATGTCCCCGCTTTAGACCGCCCGGGAAAGCGTAACAATGGGCCCTATCACCTGTCTGCCCGTTGCCCCTACTATGTTGTGATGTAGTGGCTCCAGTTTGCCCGTCACCCCGGCCATTTTGGTGAACACCATTACCTCGGCCACCACGTCCTCCAGAATGATGGCCTCTTCCATGACCACCTCTACCTCTGACTATTGGAGGTCTGTAACTCTGTTTTGGACAATACCTCTTAATGTGTCCAGTCTCCCCACACCCATAACACTCTCTGGATTCAAGCATAGGTCTCTGTGAGAATGACGAAGTCTGGGGGTAACCTCCAAACTCAGAGAAATGTTGACCGGTCTGCGGTGGACCCCCAACTACAGCCTGCAGTGAAGACTGAATAGGTCGGGCTGGATAACCTCCTGAACCCTGCCCTCTGGAGTAAGAACCATTACACTCACCTCCCTTACGAAACCTTTTAGATGTCGATGCCATGGTGAAGTCATCTGGCTTCACTCCCTCCACCTCTATCCGAAGTCTACCACTTCCTGAAAGGATTTTGCTGTAGTCGCTATCTGTAAGGCTGAAATTCGCAAATCTGACCTCAACCCCTTCACAAAACGGCGAATCCGTTCTTGTGGACTGAAACAAAGCTGGGTGGCATACCTGGATAATGCACGAAACTTAGCCTTATACACGGTAACCGACATCCTACCTTGCTCTAGGCTCAAGAACTCATCTCTCCTCCTATCCCTCAAGGTCCGGGGGATATACTTCTCCATAAATAAGCTAGAGAATGACGCCCAAGTCATAGGTGGTGCCTGTGCGGGTTGACACTCAACGTATGACCGCCACCACATTTTGGCATTTCCCTGAAACTTATAGGTTACAAACTCAACGCCAAATCATTCCACTATGCCCATTTTATGTAGTAACTCATGACAATCAACCAGAAAATCGTAGGCATCCTCAGATTCAGCACCCTTGAAGACTGGAGGTTTCAATTTCAAGAATTTACTGAAAAGTTCATGCTGATCACTTGTCATTATAGGCCCTGTAATCAAACGAGGAAACGTGCCTATTTCCAATGAGGCATCCATGCGGGGAGCCACAGCAGCTGCCTGTTGTACTTCCGGAACCTGAGGTGCTGGTGCAGAAAATACTGGAGGTGTCTGGCCTTGATCAGATAACCCGCTAAGATAAGCAAGAACCTGATTAATCATCTCTGGGGTAGGTTGGGGTGGTAATTCCTCATTCTGCACTTGCTCATTTTCCCCTTCCTCACCCTCTCTTACTACTTCCTCAGTCGGTGGAGGAGTCACCACCCTAGTACTAGATGGGCTAGGTGCTTGTCCTCTTCCTCTAGAGGACGTTCTCCCGCGACCTCTACCACGGCCTCTTGCCACTACTCCTCTTCGAGCTACAGCCCCAGTGGCTGGCTCAGACGCATCTTGTCTTGTCGGTGTTGGTGTTGGCGCGGTTGTTGCTCTAATTCTAACCATCTACGAAATAGAGTGAAGATGGTCAGATACCAATTTGTATCACCTAGATACCAATTGGATCCAAGTAATAGCACGAAAGAAAGAAAGAATGGAATTTTCCTAAAGTCCTATAGCCTCTCAAAGAAAAGTAAAGGCGTCCCCCTACCGTTCCTTAAGACTCTACTAGACTCGTTCTTGTGTGATGAGACCAACGAACCTAATTCTCTGATACCAAGTTTGTCATGACCCAAAACGAGCCGCGAGTGGCACCCACATTTATCCTCCTATGAGCGAACCAACCAATCTAAACCCCAATCATTTACCAATATTTCAAACATAATAAACGGAATATAATGCGGAAGACTTAAAACTCATTAATATAACCAATAAATAACTTCTAAAATTTAATACTTATTATTCCAAATCTGAAAGTCATCACCACAAGAACATCTATTCTCAAAAGTAAAATCTAAGAGTATCTAAGAAGCTAAAATAAGTAAAAAGCTAGTCCATGACGGAATTTCAAGGCATCAAGACATGAAGAGGAAGATCCAGTCCAAGCTAGAAGCAATAGCTCACCCTGAAATCTGGCGTGATGAAGACTGGCTAGAGTTGAGGTTGCGTTGAAGACGATGCACGTTTGCTGCACTCCACAATTAACAAAGAAAAACAAATACAAGTAGGGGTCAGTACAAGGCACAAGTACTGAGTAGGTATCATCGGCCAACTCAAAATAGAAAGCAATATATGTCAGATAATAACATAAAATCAGCTAATATCCTTAACAGGTGACAACAACAATTACCATAAACCCTTGGTCACAACACCAAGCACATCTATGAGGACTCAAGCCTCCACACCATAATTTGGGAACAGGTTCTTTAGATTGAGTATATTAACATATTTCAAGATTCATTCTCTTTACTATCCTGGTGTCGGAACGTGACACTCCGATCCATATACTATCCTGGTGTCGGAACGTGACACTCCGATCCATATACTATCCTGGTGTCAGAACGTGACACTCCGATCCATATACTATCCTGGTGTCGGAACGTGACACTCCGATCCATATACTATCCTGGTGTCAGAACGTGACACTCCGATCCATATACTATCTTGGTGTCGGAACGTGACACTCCGATCCATATACTATCCTGGTGTTGGAACGTGACACTCCGATCCATATACTCATTACTTTAGTTCATCAAACCTTCTTTTATACCAAGGCATCATCATTAACAAAGTAAATTTAGGATTTAAGATTCAACAGCCTCATCATGCTAATTCATCACATCATGCAAATACACAATTAAGCATATAGAAGACTTTATAATACTACCCAACACATATCATTCGCTATTAAGAGTTTACTATGAGATAGTATAAACCATAACCTACCTCCACCGAAGAATCGCGATCAAACAAGCTATCTTCCCAAAACCTTTGCTTTCCTTGCGTTCTCTCTTCTTGATCGTTCCTTTCTCCCTCTCCTTGTTCTTTCTATTTTTCTTATTCAAACCCTTTTTCTTTTACCCTCATTGTCATATAATTAAGTATAAAAGATGATAAAAATAACCCACTATTTATTTCAAGGTTATCTCCTTTAACCCCCAAGTAATTGAATTATTAACATTAACCCACTAACTTTATAATTATAAGCATGAATAGTCCAAAACGCCCATTTAAAAACTTTAACAGAAATCCGACCCAGTCTGGGTTACGCAACCTGTGACGGTCCGTCATGACTGTGACAGTCCGTCCTGCAGGTCCGTCACAAAGTTCAGAGAGTTTATTCTGTGGAAGGATTTGTGACGGTCCGTCGTGCCAACGACGGTCCGTCCTGTCATTCCGTCACGAAGTTCAGAGAGTCGATCTCAGTACCCAAATTTCAGAATTATAAGTGTTTTGGAACGAGACCCCCTCGACGGTCCGTCGTGCCCATGACGGTCCGTCGCGGGATCCGTCGACCCAGACAGTGATTTTCATAAATAAACTCTGCTGCTCAAAACGACTAAACATGTCGTTACAAAGTCAAAGTTGGTTCTCAAGTTTTGGGACAAGTCAATGCCGGATATTGACTTTTTAATCAAATTTAGCCCAAAAACAGTATTGGAGAATAAAATTGAAAATTTTAAATACATCAACAAAAATGAAACTTTTTCTCGTTATTCAATTTATCGTTAAAAGAAAATCAGGATAAACACTTAATAATTTAGTTTGCTTCCTTTGTAATTCTTTCTTTAGGAAGAATGGCACGAACTCTCTGTGATTTGGGCCAACGATAAAGTTGTACAAGACGCTCTACATGTTAGAAAGGTATGATATTTCAAATATAAAATAATATTTTCTTTAAAATTAAACCTAGATAATTTTTACTAAAATACAAAAATCAAACTCTTCAAAAGACTAGTATGGCATGGGAGAGATGCAGGAGCAACTTGTCGTTTGGATTAATTATCAACAATAGTGTATCATATCATGCAAATCTTAGTCGTAAAGGCTTTAGATCTCTTATTTACAGGTATTTATTAAACTATATATTATAATTTATTATAGTCAATAAATTATTTTACTCGGTAAATATTTTTTATATATATATTTATTTTTTTTAATAGTGGTGATCATGACATGGTCGTGCCATTTAGTTCAACACAATTATGGATTAAATCACTAAACTATTCAATTATTGATGATTGGAAACCATGGGTTGTTGATGGTCAAGTTGCAGGGTGAGTTCCTTATAACTTAAAAAAATATTTCTTCAATTATATATGTATATTATAATGTTAAGAAAAAGAGGTAAATATAAATAAAACTAATTTAAGTTTTATTATTGCATATAGTTATACAAGAAGTTATTCCAACCAAATGACGTTTGCCACGGTCAAGGTAAGACTAATTAACTTCATCATTAACTTGTGATTAAGTTATTCACTGACTTATAAAAATTTCATGAGTTTAGGAGCTAATTTTTTAGATATATTTTAGTTTGCTATTTTACAAATTTTACCAAATTTTGATGCGTCCAGATATGTCTAGTTATACATATTTCGGAATACATGCAATAATTAAAATTATGTGTAATTTGCTCTAGATTCATTATATCTAAGTGGATTCACAGGTATCTAGGATACAGATAAATACAGTATACATATCTTGGATTACATGCAATGGCTGATCTAGGATTTTTAATAAGAGGGTTCAAAATTTAAAAAAAGTAAACATACAAACTAATAGAAGGGGGTTCGACATCTACTGTATATACATAAAAAAAAATTTTAACGATGTATAAATAGTAAGATTTTTTGCCGAAGGAGGTTCGGGTGAACCTCCTTACACACTGCTGAATCCGCCCCAACTTACATGCATAATCAAAATTATGTGTAATTTGCTCTAGATTCATTATGTTTAAGTGAATTCACATGTATCTACGATACAATAAATAATATGTGGTTATACATATCTCGGGTTACATGCATAGTCATAATTATCTTTAATTTGCTCTAGATTCAATATATCTAACTGGGGTTGCATGCATAATCAAAATTATGTGTAATTTGCTCTAAATTCATTATATCTAAATGGATTTACATGTATTTAGGATACAAAGATAAATATCAATTGTCATTGTTATGTATTTGATATCCCAAATACATATCAATCATGTGTATTTGATATCTCGTGTGTATCTAGAGTGATTCTATGTATCTAAGATACATCAACAAATCTCGATTGCTTCTCTCTCTATGTTTCAATGAATTTGAAAACAAAAATCATATATCTATGTGTATTTGACTTAAAATCTGATATAAATATTAACTAGTTATATAAAATATAATTATTTCAAATTATATGAAAAACTGAATTATTATTATTATTATTATTATTATTATTATATTATTATTATTATTATTATTATTATTATTATTATTATTATTATTATTATTATTATTATTATTATTATTATTATTATTATATTATTATTATATTATTATTATGTGCCTGAAACATATATTTGCATTCAGGGAGGAGGGCATACGGCCCCTGAGTGGAAACGTGCGGAATGTTTTGAAATGTTAAAGCGTTGGTTATCCCATGTATCACTCTAAATAATTTTTTTATCATTTTAAATAAAACTCTTTTTGAGTCCAAAAATTATTTTTATAGGATTTTAGTTACATATTATAATAGTATCATTGTCATTGCTTAATTTAGTTGGCTATGCTAGGCTGATGGCATATTTTTCAAGATATCCTATCAAGGTTGATATAGAAATAATTATTCTCTTCGTCTTATTTTATATGATATTATTTTTTTTTGATTAGTTTAAAAAAATGTCACGTTTTCTTATATGACAAGTATTTAAAAATATAATTCTTCTTTTATCTTTATTGATTCCACTTAATTTTAAAGAAGCACTCCAATATATTTATGAAGATAGAAAAAAGTGAGTCTACTTTTTAACTGTTTCGAAGGACAATTTGATAAATTTTTCGAAGTCTTAATGTATTTCAGAATTTCGTGTCCGATCAAATATTGTCATATAAAATAGGATGAAGAAAATACATATTATTGATATGAAAGAACAATTATACCCAAAAAGAGAAACTTTTTAAATAGAATTATTTTCTTATTTTTATACCCCTACTTTTAACTAATAATAACTACTAATGCAGTTTATATATATATTGTCTGATTGTTGAAAAAACATAAAGAATAATTTTGTGATAATAAGGAACAATTAAGAGAAAATTATTCAAGTCACAATTTGTTAAACTTTAAATTAGTAGAAAATATGTACTTTGTGATACTTCATTGGTATATTGATACCATGTTGGTATAGTATATGACTAAGCTTAATCCTATGTGATACTCCGTCAATTTGTTACCCTATTGATTTCATATAAGTTTGAACTCTTTTTTTTTAAAAGAAATAATAAGAAATAACTAACAAAACATTATTCAAGTCATAATCTTATTAATTCAATTCTAAATTAGTAGAAAATATATTTATATAATTTTTAAAAAATATACTTCAATGATACCACGACAATATATAGATTTACCATTACCCATGATTGAGTAATTCCATAAAAAAACTGTCACGACCCAAAACGAGCCACGAGTGGCACCCACACTTATTCTCCTATGTGAGCGAACCAAGAAATTCAAACCCAACATGTACCAATAATTCAACTATGAATAATAAAATATTGCGGAAGCTCCAAAATTTATTAACTATCGTTTCCCAAAACCTGAAAGTCATCACAACAAGGACATCTAATCTCTCATATTAAGTCTAAGAATATAGAATACACTAAAATAAAGAATAAAATGGTATGTGTCCGAAAGTATAGGACATCATGTCGTGACCGAGAGAATCCAACACGAGCTTGAATGGATAGCTCACCCTGTAACTTGATATGCGGGAGGCTGGCTAGAGCTGAGGGAAATCAGAAGTCATAGGTACACTCGCTGCATTTCATAAAAGGAAAACAAAGAAGAAAACAAGTAGGACTCAGTACGAGGCAACATGTACTTAGTAAGTATCATCGGTCAACCCAAAATAGTAACTAATATACAATAAATAATAGTATGAACTCAACTACAGCACTTAACAGGTGATAAACAACAAACAACATGAACAAGTATCAACAACATTAAAGTAAACTCGTAATAAGTCAATGACAAGATCACACATGAGGACTCATGCCTCCAAACCAAACCATTTTGGGAGTTGAGTTCTTTGAGATTGAATATCTTCCATTAATTCAACATATTTTTCCTTTAATATTATTGTGTCGGAACGTGACACTCCGATCCAAGAATACCGTGTCGGAACGTGACACTCCGATCCAAAAATACCGTGTTGGAACGTGACACTCCGATCCAAGAATATCGTGTCGGAACGTGACACTCCGATCCAAAAATACCGTGTCGGAACGTGACACTCCGATCCAAGAATACCGTGTCGGAACGTGACACTCCGATCCATTTATACTATTAATTTATCCTTTATTATCACCGCTTTCAATTCATTGTTATATTATTTTCATCAAGCCTTCTTTATTCAAGACATCACTTCGATAGATAGGATTAGAGATTATAAATTCTACGGTCTCAGGATTTCAGACCAATCACAAACCACACAACCAAATCACACAATCACACAGTCAAGTACATAGAGAGCTTCACAATATCATTCAAGGCATATCAATCACTATTAAGAGTTTACTATCAAATAGCATAAACCATAACCTACCTCCACTGAAGAATTGTGATTCAAGCAATCTACTTTTCCAATGCTTTGCTTTCCTCTTCGTTTCTCCTCTTTCTCGTTCGTGCGTTCTCCTCTCTCTCTCTCTCTCTGTTCTTTCTATTTTTCTTACTCAAACCCTATTTCTTTTACCCTAATTAGCATATAATTAAGTATAAAAGATGATGAATTAACCCATTAATTAATTCAAGGTTATCTCCTTTAACCCCCAAGTAGTTAAATTATCAACATTAACCCACTAAATTTATAATTATAGCAGGAATAGTCCAAAACGCCCCTTAAAATATTTAACAGAAATCCGACCCAGTCAGGGTTTACGCAGCCTGTGACGGCCCGTCGTGCCTGCGACGGTTCATCCTGCTGAGTCGTCACAGAGTTCAGAGACTCAAATTCACTAAAGGGTCTGTGACGGTCCGTCGTGCCCACGACGGTCCGTCCTGCCATGTCGTCGCGAAGTTCAGAGAGTCGATTTCAGTACCCAAATTTCAGAATTCTAAGTGTTTTGGAACGAGACCCCCTCGACGGTCCGTCGTGCCCATGACGGTCCGTCGTGGGATCCGTCGACTCAGCCAGTTTTTCCCGAAATAAAATCTGCTGCTCAAAACGACTAAACAGGTCGTTACAATAGATACCAATTTACCCATCGTTCGTCCTCGAACGATCACAAGAAGAAAAACAAGGGCGAGAAGGAGTACCTGAATCTGTAAACAGGTGTGGGTATCTTTCTTGCATATCAGCCTCCTTCTCCCAAGTGGATTCCTCAACTGGTCGATTCTTCCATTGAACTTTGATGGATGCAATCTCCCTTGACCTCAACTTGCGGACTTCTCTATCTAAAATAGCAACAGGCTCCTCCTCATAAGACAAATTCTCATCCAGCAGAACTGAATCCCAACGAATGATGTAGTTTCCATCCCCATGGTATCTTTTCAACATAGACACATGAAATACCGGATGCACTCCTGACAGCCCTGGAGGCAAGGCTAATTCATAAGCCACCTCCCCTACTCGCTTAAGTACTTCAAATGGTCCAATATACCTTGGGCTTAGCTTACCTCTTTTACCAAACCGCATCACCCCTTTCATGGGCGAAACCTTCAGCAAGACTTGCTCACCCTCCATAAACTCCAAGTCTCTAACCTTTCAATCTGCATATTCCTTCTGCCTACTTTGAGCCGCTAAAAACTTTTCTTGAATGCATTTCACTTTATCTAACGATTCCCTCAGAAGGTCAGTACCCCAAGGCCTAACCTCAAATGCATCAAACCAACCAATGGGAGATCTACATCTCCTCCCGTACAGTGCCTCAAATGGGGCCATACCAATACTTGAGTGATAGCTATTGTTGTAGGAGAACTCTGCTAAGGGTAAGAAGCTATCCCAATGACCACCAAATTCTATCACACATGCACGAAGCATATCCTCCAACACTTGAATCGTTCGCTCAGACTGACCATCGGTCTGAGGATGGAACGCAGTACTAAGGTCCAACCTAGTACCCAATTCCGCATGCAATGTTTTCCAAAACTTAGAAGTAAATTACGTACCCCTATCTGATATAATGGAGAGTGGAACCCCATGCAATCGAACAATTTCTGAGATGTACCATTTGGCTAACTTCTCTGCATTGTAAGTCACCTTGACCGAAATGAAATAAGCAGACTTAGTTAACCTATAAACAATCACCCAAATAGAGTCATACTTACCCATTGTCTTTGGGAGACCAACCACGAAGTCCATTGCGATTCTCTCCCACTTCCATTCCGGAATGGGCATTCTCTGAAGTGTTCCCCCAAGCCTCTGGTGTTCATACTTTACTTGCTGATAATTTGGGCATTTGGCAACAAACTCTACAATGTCACGCTTCATTCTACTCCACCAAAAATGTTGCTTTAGGTCACGATACATCTTGGTTGCACCCGGATGTATAGAATACCTTGAGCTATGAGCCTCTGTAAGAATAGTGTTGATCAAATCATCGACGCGGGGTACACATACCCTTCCCTTAATCCTCAAAACACCTTCCTCATTGATTGTTGCTTCTTTAGCCTCTCCTCGCAACACTTTATCTCGGATCCGGATCAATTTCTCATCAGTAAACTGTTTTTCCTTAATCTTTTCAAGAAAAGAAGATCTTGCCTCCATACGAGCCAACAATCCTCCCTTCTCATTTACTTCTAGCCTCATAAAGTCGTTAGCCAGAGTCTGAACCTCTCTAGCAAATGGACGTCTAGAAACTTGCAAGTGAGCTAGACTTCCCATGCTTCCTGCCCTTCTACTTAAGGCGTCTGCCACAACATTAGCCTTTCCCGGATGATACAAGATAGTGATATCGTATTCCTTCAGTAGTTCCATCCATCTCATCTGGCTCAAGTTCAAATCTTTTTGAGTAAAAACATACTGTAGGCTACGATGATCCGTATAGACTTCGCACTTAACCCCATATAGATAGTGTCTCCATTGCTTTAATGCAAACACTACCGCAGCCAACTCCAAATCATGGGTCGGATAGTTACGTTCATGCACTTTTAATTGCCTCGAAGCATAAGCAATCACATTCTTCTCTTGCATTAGCACTGCACCCAAACCCGAATAGGATGCATCACAATACACAATGAAATTCTTACCTTCCACTGGCAAGGTAAGAATTGGTGCAGTAGTCAACAAAGTCTTGAGCTTCTGAAAGCTTTCTTCGTACTCGTCAGACCATACAAATGGAACACTTTGCTTAGTCAAATTTGTCAGTCGGGAAGCAATAGAGGAAAATCCCTTGACAAATCGACAGTAGTAGCTAGCTAAACCAACAAAGCTCCTTACCTCTGTAACATTAGTAGGCCTCTCCCAATTCTTCACTGCTTCAATCTTAGATGGATCCACCATCACTCCAACCTTAGAGACCACGTGCCCCAAGAAGGACACTGAGTCTAGCCAAAACTCACACTTGGAGAACTTGGCATAAAGCTTTTTCTCCCTCAACATTTCCAATACAATTCTCAAGTGCTCCTCGTGTTCTTTCTTGCTCTTTGAGTATACCAATATATGATCAATGAATACGATGACAAAGAGATCCAGATATGGCTTAAAAATCCCATTCATCAAGCTCATGAAAGCGGCAGGGGCATTCGTAAGCCCAAAAGACATTACTAAGAACTCATAATGCCCATATCTGATCCGAAAAGCAGTCTTGGGCACATCCGTTGCCCGTATTTTCAGTTGATGATAACCAGATCTCAAATCAATTTTTGAGAAGGTACAAGCACCTTGTAACTGATCGAACAAATAATCGATGTGGGGAAGAGGATACTTGTTCTTAATAGTTACCTTATTCAGTTGTCTATAGTCTATGCACATCCGAGAACTTCCATCCTTCTTTTTCACAAATAAAACCGGAGCACCCCAAGGAGATGCACTTGGTCTAATAAAGCCTTTGCTTAACAACTCTTGAAGTTGGGCCTTTAACTCTCTTAACTCATAGGGAGCCATTCTATAAGGGGGTATAGAAATGGGGCGAGTACCCGATTCAAGATCAATGCAGAAGTCAATATCTCTATCCGGTGGCATACCAGGAAGATCTGCAGGGAACACATCCAGAAACTCACGGACTACCGAAACCGACTCAATTGAAGGTACTTGGGTAGTGTCATCCCTGAGGTGTGCCAAGAAAGCTAGACACCCTTTACTAACCATTCTTTTAGCACGAAGAATGGAGATGATACGAACTGGAGTGGAAGTGTAGTCGCCCTCCCACACTAACGGATCTGTCCCAACTTGGCCAACGTTACAGTTTTTGCATTATTATCCAATATTGCAAAATTTGGAGAAAGCCAAGTCTTACCCAGAATTACATCGAAGTCAACCATTTCTAAAATAACCAAGTCTACATGAGTATTGCTCCCTACAAAAGCCACAGGACAAGACCTATTCACCTTTTCGACTATCACAGACTCACCCACCGGAGTAGAAACACGAATAGGCATGTCAAGCAATTCACAATGTAAATTAAGACCAGTAGCAAATGAAGAAGATACATATGAAAATGTGGAGCCAGGATCAAATAATACAGAAGCCATGCAATCGCAAATCAAAAGATTACCTGTGATAACAACATCAGACGTCTCCGCCTCCGACCGCCCAGGGAAAGCGTAACAATGGGCCCTATCGCCTGTCTGTCCGTTGCCCCTACCATGTTGTGATGTACTGGCTCCATTTTGCCTGTCACCCCAGCCGTTTTGGTGACCACCATTACCTCGACCACCACGTCCTCCAGAATAGCGGCCTCTTCCATGACCACCTCTACCTCTAACTATTGGAGGTCTGTAACTTTGTTTTGGACAATACCTCTTAATGTGTCCAGTCTTCCCACATCCATAACATGCTCTGGATTCAAGCATCGGCCTCTCTGAGAATGACGAAGTCTAGGGATAACCACCAAACTCAGAGAAATGTTGACCGGTCTGCGGTGGACCTCCAACTACAGTCTGCAGTGAAGACTGAATAGGTCGGGCTGGGTAACCTCCTGAACCCTGCCCTTTGGAGTAAGAACCATTAAACTCACCTCCCTTTCGAAACCTTTTTGATGTCGATGCCATGGTGAAGTCATCTGGCTTCACTCCCTCCACCTCTATCACGAAGTCTACCACTTCCTGAAAGGATTTCGCTGTAGCCGCTACCTGTAAGGCTTAAATCCGCAACTCTGACCTCAACCCCTTCACAAAATAGCGAATCCGCTCTTGTGGACTGAAACAAAGCCGGGTGGCATATCTGGATAGTGCACGAAACCTAGCCTCATAAGCAGTAACCGACATCCTGCCTTGCTCTAGGCTTAGAAACTCATCTCTCCTCCTATCCCTCAAAGTACGGGGTATATACTTCTTCATAAACAAGCTAGAGAATGATGCCCAAGTCATAGGTGGTGCCTCTGTTGGTTGACACTCAGCATGTGACCGCCACCACATTTTGACATTTCCCTGAAACTGATAGGTTACAAACTCAACACCAAATCGTTCCACTATGCCCATTTTATGTAATAGCTCATGACAGTCAACCAGAAAATCATAGGCATCCTCAGATTCAACACCCTTGAAGACTGGAGGTTTCAATTTCAAGAACTTACTGAAAAGTTCATTCTGATCACTTGTCATTATAGGCCCTGTAGTCAACCGAGGAAACGTGCCTATTTCCAATGAGGCATCCATGCGGGGAGCCACAGTAGCTGCATGTTGTACCTCCGGAACCTGAGGTGCTGGTGCAGAAAACACTGGAGGTGTCTGGCCCTGATCAGATAACCCGCTAAGATAAGCAAGAACCTGATTAATCATCTCTGGGGTAGGTTGGGGTGGCAATTCCTCATTCTGCACTTGTTCATTCTCCCCTTCCTCACCCTCTCTTACCACTTCCTCAGTTGGTGGAGGAGTCACCGCCCTAGTACCAGATGGGCTAGGTGTTTGTCCTCTTCCTCTAGAGGACGTCCTCCCACGACCTCTTCCACGGCCTCTTGCCACTACTCCTCTTCGAGCTACAGCCCCAGTGGCTGGCTCAGACGCTTCTTGTCTTGCCGGTGTCGGTGTTGGCGCGATTGTTGCTCTAGTTCTAACCATCTGCGAAATAGAGTGAAGATGGTCAGATACCAATTTGTATCACCTAGATACCAATTGGATCCAAGTAATAGCACGAAAGAAAGAAAGAAAGAATGTAATTTTCCTAAAGTCTTATAGCCTCTCAAAGAAAAGTAAAGGCGTCCCCCTACCGTTCCTTAAGACTCTACTAGACTCGTTCTTGTGTGATGAGACCAACGAACCTAAGGCTCTGATACCAAGTTTGTCACGACCCAAAACGAGCCGCGAGTGGCACCCACACTTATTCTCCTATGTGAGCGAACCAAGAAATTCAAATCCCAACATTTCAATATAATAACAGAATATAATGCGGAAGACTTAAACTCATTAATGAAATCAATTAAATAACTTCTAAAAACTCAACAACTATTATTATCCCCAAAATCTGGAAGTCATCATCACAAGAACATCTATCCTCAAATTTCTAAATCTAAGAGTATCTAGGAAGCTAAAATAAATAAAAAGCTAGTCCATGCCGGAACTTCAAGGCATCAAGACATGAAGAAGAAGATCCAGTCCAAGCTAGAAGCATTAGCTCACCCTGAAATCCGGTGTAATGAAGACTGGCTAGAGTTGCGGTTGAGTTGAAGACGATGGTACGTTTGCTGCACCCCACAAATAACAAAGAAAGAAACATACAAGTAGGGGTCAGTACAAAACACAAGTACTATAATCATTAATAAGTAACGCCAAGTACACCCATGAGGACTCAAGCCTCAATACCATACTCATTTGGGAATTAGGTTCATTAAATTGAGTATATTAACATATTTCAAGATTCATTATCTTTATTCCTCTTGTGTCGGTACGTGACACTCCGCTCCATATACTATCCTGGTGTCGGAACGTGACACTCCAATCCAAGAATACCGTGTCGGAACGTGACACTCCGATCCAAAAATACCGTGTTGGAACGTGACACTCCGATCCAAGAATATCGTGTCTGAACGTGACACTCCGATCCAAAAATACCGTGTCGGAACGTGACACTCCGATCCAAGAACACCGTGTCGGAACGTGACACTCCGATCCATTTATACTATTAATTTATCCTTTATTATCACCACTTTCAATTCATTGTTATATTATTTTCATCAAGCCTTCTTTATTAAAGACATCACTTCGATAGATAGGATTAGAGATTATAAATTCTACGGTCTCAGGATTTCAGACCAATCACAAACCACACAACCAAATCACACAATCACACAGTCAAGTACATAGAGAGCTTCACAATATCATTCAAGGCATATCAATCACTATTAAGAGTTTACTATCAAATAGCATAAACCATAACCTACCTCCACCGAAGAATTGTGATTCAAGCAATCTACTTTTCCAATGCTTTGCTTTCCTCTTCGTTTCTCCTCTTTCTCGTTCGTGCATTCTCCTCTCTCTCTCTCTCTGTTCTTTCTATTTTTCTTATTCAAACCCTCTTTCTTTTACCCTAATTAGCATATAATTAAGTATAAAAGATGATGAATTAACCCATTAATTAATTCAAGGTTATCTCCTTTAACCCCCATGTAGTTAAATTATCAACATTAACCCACTAAATTTATAATTATAGCAGGAATAGTCCAAAACGCCCCTTAAAATATTTAACAGAAATCCGACCCAGTCAGGGTTTACGCAGCCTGTGACGGCCCGTCGTGCCTGCGACGATCCGTCCTGCTGAGTCGTCACAGAGTTCAGAGACTCAATTTCACTAAAGGGTCTGTGACGGTCCGTCGTGCCCACGACGGTCCGTCCTGCCATGTCGTCGCGAAGTTCAGAGAGTCGATTTCAGTACCCAAATTTCAGAATTCTAAGTGTTTTGGAACGAGACCCCCTCGACGGTCCGTCGTGCCCATGACGGTCCGTCGTGAGATCCGTCGACTCAGCCAATTTTTGCAGAAATAAAATCTGCTGCTCAAAACGACTAAACAGGTCGTTACAAGAACTAAAGTAAACCTCAATAAAAATATTATTCAGTTACACATTAATATCATAAAAATATATTATATGTTAATGATATCACATGAATGTCAGTTGGCACATGATTCAACTAAATAGACTATACTAGATATGTGTAACACATATAAACTCAATGAATGAACTGAGTTGACTCTCGTATAATTGAATAAATGCAACCATAAGTTAATTAATTTGGGCAATTAATGTTGTGATATGTTTCAATAGTCTTATCCCTCAATTTAATATATAGAGATTTTGAATTACGCATCAAATTTGTCTCATTTTTGAAGCTACATTCTCTTCGATCTCTTCTCGATCATATATATGATTTTCGTTGTAACTCTAGCATCAGTACGATTTATATATATGCATGACTCTAGAATTATTTACTTCGCTAATCAAATTAAAAACTTGTCATTACTAAGTAATTATTTTTATTTTTTAGTCTTCTATTTAGTATTCCTATAACGACTTTACTTTGAGTTTGTGTCAAAAAACTTCAGATGAAGAATAAAAAGCAAAAATTTGTTCTTGTTATTGTTGTTGTGTGTGTTGGGGGTGGGGGATGGAGGGGGGGGGTTCCATTTGGTATTGATATTTTGATAGAGTTATATCTGAATTCGAGTATAAAGTGTTTCAACAAAAATAATTTCATATTTTAAGTTCAAACACAAGATCTATAACTAAAAGTAAAAAAATATACTCAACCACAACTTATTGGTATATAAAGCAATTTTTTTAAATTTTTTTATTCAATATTCATACTGAGATTTGTTTAAATTAGAGTTTGTATTGATAAATCTTATATATAAAAAAGTAAAATACTTATAACAAAAATAATTTCATAATTTGAAATCGAACCTGATGCATGAAAAGATCTACTATGAATGTGTTCGGTATGAAGAAAAATGTTTTTCTTAACTTTTGTAGGGAAGTCATTTTCCATAATTTTGAGAAAAATGTGTTGATTTAAAAAATATTTTTTAAAACTTTTGGCCCAATCAAACACTAAAAAATTAAACCTTCGTCACAACATGTTTTGTATATATGAAACAATTAATTTAGTTTATAGGGTAACAATAATGTACCAACATATTATTTGCTATTGTTTTTTGCACACTACCATTAAATAAGTTTTTGACTTATATGTTGTACTTTCCGTTACTCTTATGAAATAAATATTGAAGTTATGTTTAGCCGTTAAGAAATTAATCTGGACAATTAATATTATGGTGTGTCTCCTAGTCTTATCCCTCAATTTAATTATAGAAAGTTATTTTTTCTTAATTATAATAATAATTAATAAAGATATTGGTGATAACAAATGGTAACGTATTTTCTTTAAAAGGTTATACGTATGCTTTTCGTTGTAAATCTAATAAAACTACTATTTATATACAATTACATGTAGGTAGGGGTGTATAAAATTGAATCGAAAATCAAAACAAATCGCAAATTGAGATAAAAGTGGTTTGTTTAACTTGGTTTGGTGTTGAAAAACGAACCCGATTATTGGTTTGGTTTTAACTGGAAAAAACCAACCCGAGACCAAACAAACCCCATAATATATATATAATTTTAAAATTATATTTTATATATAAAAATATTTACTTTAATATAATTTTTATATATTTCTTATACTTTTTCGTAGTTTTTAATCTTTAAAAATATTATTTCAAGTTTGAAACTTAAAATTTTGAATGGTTCCATAAAACTATAGTCCACAGATGTTGATAATTATCAAAATCGAATTAATACTAATGTAAAAATAAAAATTATTTTACCTTAAGAATGACAATAATATTGAATATTTGTTCTTTATTTTTACATTGATTTAAATAATTAAAATACATAATCTAATTTTAGTTTTCTCTAATATTTAATGTTGTAACTAATATTTATTAAACATATTTTAGCATAATTTAATACTTTTAAATTATTATCATTTTCATTGCAAAGAACTGTTTAACATATATTAATTTGGTGCTCTGCATCATGGTATTATTTGTTGTAAGTTCCCTTCCATGCCTATTTTTGCACATATAGCAAACTGTTTTTTTTTTTTTGTTTGTTTTTTTTCTATATTGAATGCCCAGCTGAGCATTTTTATATTCACTAAAAATAGGTGAATTTTCAAAATTTATATATAAAATAATTTTATTTAATTCCTAAACTTACTCTTTTATCTTTTTTTCTCCACTTTAATCAAGGTGTAATCTCAAGTTGATACTCAAAAAGAAAAAAAAATTAGCCGAGTAAACCTCACTCTCTTAAAAGTATTTTTTTATTGTCTTAAAGGGATCCGAAAACACTCTTCATTATCCATTTTCTTAATCGATGAAAGATTTAATGATGAATGAAAAAGAAGTGTTGGTGGTTTCACCGCATGGTGAAATCTCACAACTAAGAAAAGTCAATTTTTTGAATTAGATTATTTTGTCAATTGAAAGTTCAAAATTGAACCATCCTTCAATTCTTTTTCCACATGAATCTCACTAGACATATGAAAGTCTTCTTTGACGGTTGTAATGAATGGGGCATCAACAAAACAAATGGAAGAAGTTGATTGAAATAGTGAAGTATATCCATCGCCACGTATGAAAATTTGTGAATCAATCATGATTTAAACTTATAGAGTCCACAGAGATAAAGGTGTGGAAATAGTGAACTCATGATTGATTCACAAATTCTTGCAACATTTCATACTAAGTGATGGAATGACTTTTCTACTCATGTCTTATATTTGTTTTGTTGATCGCACCATCAATTACATCCATTAAAGAAGACTTTTAATTTTTAGTCAAATTCAGATGGAAAATAAATTGAAGAATATATGCTTCTAATTTGAACTGTCAATCGAGTGGAAAAGAAAAGTTCAACAAAGGGCTTTTCTTAGTTGTGAAATTCCACCAAGTGGTGAAATCATCAACACTTCTCTTACGTCCACCATTGAATTTTCCATCGATTCTTAAAAATGGACAATCAAAGAGTGAATTATGCTAACATGTCCCACCACCAGCTCTACTTGAGAAGTTGAGTCACTTTTTTAGGAACTCTCGAATTTCACAACTTAAGCCTAAAATTCTCAAAAAGATACAAAATCTAAAAGCGAGAACTCTCACTGATTAGATTTCACATTTTAGGTCTGATAAAATCGACGAAATTTCATTCTGGCACTCGAAACTCCAAAAGACCGTCAAAAATACTTTCATAACAACTTAGTCTTTCAAATTCAACTCTTGACTCAAAGTTCAAAGACCAACTTTTCAAACTCAATCAAAGAACACTATGGGTCAATCATGGAGGGTAAAATGGTAAATGTATGAAACTTTTAAAAAATGACTAATCAGGTCATTACAGATCTGGCCAAAAATTTCAAGTTACTATTCAAAAAGATTTCTTCCCCAATTCTTTAATCATTGGTCTACCCATAACGATCGGAAGAGGTTACGATTTCATTACAGTAATCCTATTAATTTATGTCTTGTATTAAGTTTTGAAAAAATAATTTGGAGAATAAATAATTAATTTTAAGAAAAAAACTTGAAAAACGAATTGTTTTTTCTTGATATGTTAGAAGTGACATGTAAAAATAAAAATATACTTTTAGAACAATAGACAAGTAAACTTAACAAAGGGATCAATAATGCTTTCTTTTTTCTTGTTTCACGGTGTTTATCCATTGAATTTTCTAGCTTTTTCTCGAAGTTCAACTTCAGAAGTTATGTGGCCATAAAATTTTGAATTTCAAAATCTTCAAAAAATTAAAAAATAACGAAAAGGTGTTAGCATTCTTTTTGTGAAAATGATAAAATTACAGACTATTAATTCAAATTAAATGTTATAATCGCAGTTTAATTTTATTGTAACTCGTAACAAACTGTTGTCATTCACCTCACTCCATGAAATTCTAGCTCGTCACTCTTGTTTCTCGTTGGCAGTCTCTCCCTCGCCTCTTTCACAATCATACAATCAAATGTATGATTGTTTCTCGTTGGCAGTATTTGTATAAAGTGAGAAAACTTTATAGATACATATCTTTTCGTTCGACTCGCTCCCAGAGAATTTCGCTCGCCGCTCTCACTCGCCTCTCTCACTTATACAAACACAAACGTATACTTTGTGTTTGTGTTTGTATAAAGTGAGAGAAAATTGTATATACAAATACAAATACAAGTACATTAATTTTTGTCCTATATACTTATAATTATACAAGTACAAATCCTTCCCATCCCAATTTCCTTTTGTCTTTCTCTCTTTCTCGTTTTATACAAACACAAATTATACAATTGATTCTTTTGTAATATTGTATACCGAAACAAATTATACAATTGATTCTTTTGTGTATATTATACCAAAATAAATTATACAATTGATCTTTTGTATATGTATTACCAAAATATCCATAGTAATAGTTATGACAAAAATTTGCTATGAAGCACAATTATACAAATTATAGCTATAGCATACGAACATAATTTTTATGTTTGCTAAACCTAAAATTTACTCTTTTTTATATACTAAATTAATCAACAAAAAAAAAATCTGAAAAAACAACTTCAATTTATATTCATAACTCAACACTATTCAATTTTTTAAAATTATTTTACTTACAAAGCAAAATTAAATGCTTCTTTTTCGAAATTCAAGAATAAATCTTTTTAAAAAATTATGATATTAACAAGAGAAAATTTTAGGTTTAGCAATCATAAAAATCATATTAGCGTTCTATAGCTAAAGTATTGATATTTGCGTTCCATAGCGAACATACATCAGATTTGTATAAATCATAGGCAGACATCTCGTTTGTATAAAACTGCAGCGATTGAATATGTATATCGGTAATTAGATAATTGTATATATGTATACTATGTATATGTATCAATGATTGTATTTGTATATCTGCATAAAATTTGAATTTGTATACAATTAATGGATTAAAAATTTTGTATGTCAAATCTCTCTCTCGCTTTTTACAACTCAAATTATACATTGTAATTTATATAATTTGTAATTGTATAAAGTGTAAAAGAGAGAAAGGCAAAAAAGAACTGGTATGGGAAGATCTGTATTGATATAATTATAAGTGAATAAGACGAAAATATATGTATTTGTGTTTGTATAAAGTGAGAGAAGCGAGGAAAAGTGACGAGCAAGATCTGCGAGAGTGGCAAGCGAGATTTCTGAGAAGAGAGGCGAATGACAAAGTGTTTGCTATGAATTAGAATTAAATGAAACTATAGTTATAAAATTTAATTTGAATTAATAATTTGTTATTCATTATATTTTTTCCTTAATATGAGGTATTATTTTTACGTATGGAAAATGCACAAGTACCCCTTCAATCTACGCCTAAATTCCAGAGACACACTTATACTATACTAATGTCCTATTACCCCCTGAACTTATTTTATAAGTAATTTTCTACCTCTTTTCGGTCTACGTGACACTAGCTTGAAAAAAAGTCAACCAGCATTGGGCCCACAAGATAGTACCACGTAGGCCGAAAATGGATAGAAAACTATTAATAAAATAAGCTCAGGGGAGTAATAGGACGTTTAGTATAAGTGTGTCTCTGAGATTTCGGGCATAGGTTGAGGAGGTACTTGTGCATTATCCCTTTTACATATAGTAAATTATGATATTAATATATGAGGTGACTTTTTACTTTAATATATTTTACTTAATGTTATTTTTATTTTGATACATTGTATTTAATTAATACAACCTATCTATTAGCAAGTAAAATTAAAAAAATATCATAATATAACTAAAATGGAAATTGTATAAAATGACAAACTTTTCATTCAAATTAAATGTTATAAACACAGTTTTATTTAATTCTAATATGTAGCAAATTGTTTTGCAAGTCACCTCTCTCTCAGCGAATCTCCATCGCCTCACCTTTTTCTTTTTCAAAAAATTAATTGGACAAATATCATTGCTATTCGTTTAGTAATGAATAGACTGGTAGATCCCTCATATGTTACATGCGGCGATGTCATTCAATTTCCATCTCAATTTATAACAAAATAGACTAGATAAAGTCTTAGTCCACTCAACAATAGATCAAAGGGAAACGAAATAGTCTTAACATTATCGCCTAAATTACCTCGTAGCACTCATTGATGTATGATAATTGGTACTTCTATCTTTCATGTAAGAAGTGTAAACATCATCATATTAACTTGGTTCGTTTTTGGATTGGTTCTGGCTCTCTCACTTTATACAAACACATATGTGTACATTGTGTTTGTGTTTGTATAAAGCGAGAGAAAATTGTTTATACAAATACAAATGTATATATTTTCGTATTATACACTTATGATTATATAAATACAATCTTCCTCTGCTCAATTTTATTTTGTCTTTCTCGATTTATACAAACATAAATTATACAATTGATCTTTTGTATATGTATACCGAAACAAATTATACAACTATTTTTTAATGTATATTTATATCGAATTATACAATTGTTTTCTTTGTATATGTATAGCGAATTATACAACTACTTTCTTTATATATGTCTAACGAAATATACATATTTATATTTGTTATGAAACATAATTATGCAAACTATAACTATAAAAGAAAAATATAATTTTTTATATTTATTATATATGAAAGTTAGCTCTAACTAAAATTCAATAATCAGTACATTTTATTTAATCCAAACGACCCTACATTTAGCAACACCCACGCCTTCTCCACACAAAACAAAAAAGGATAATATATATATATATATATATATATATATATATATATATATATATATATATAAGATTATATATATATAGTATATATATATTAATTATTATTATTATTATTAGCTTTCTATTAAGAAGTCTCAAGAGCAAAATGCGCCTTATACGACAACATAACATAACATTATTTAGTGTACTTAATTTTCCTATATATGATTTAATGAGAAAAAAAATTGAGGTCTTCGATCATTTCAATCTTACCTACTTTATATATGTTGCAAAATTCTTAAACCAAAATATTATTAGACAAATACAATAAGTTCAGGTCATATTTTATAAAATATTTGCTTCACATGGGAGGATAGTATAATAATAAAAAGAAATAACAGTGAGGAATATATATATAGACAAACATTTTAAAAAGGATTGTCCATGAAAAGACTATGTGAGGAAAATAAATTCTAGTTAATAAACAGTAAAATATAGCACACACAAAAAAACTATATTATAACTTAAAATTAATAATGTATTAAATCAATGAGGCATACGTCGGTACAGGATAGGATTTTAATTAGTGGACGAAATGTGATTCTCTTAAAATTAATAATGCATTTAATCATCTTTTGATTGAACATTATATAATTAATTGCATCTTGTTAATTGGAGAAGATTTTGGCTAAATTCAAAATTCGATCGAAGAACTTGGCTAATGGTTATGTATGGCCTCAATCTGGTTCATGTAGTAGAGACTGAAATTTTATATAAATCTACGAGATGTGATCAATTCTAATGAATTTTACGAGACTTGTTTAATTTTAGTTAGGAATCTTGAAGGTTACTCAATTTAGATCCTGTAGTTCATGTTTATACAAAGGATAATTATCCTTGAAAAGACACAGAATAACTCATAAACTTTTGAGATATTCATAAAGAGATCCAGTTCAACTCTCGAATCACGGAGAAAGAATCAAGGGAAGGAACAAAACAACAAATGTATATTGTTTTATATAAGATACTGGTTTCTTCATATTTTAATTAAATGATTAATTTATTTTTCATATATTTTAAATTTACTGCAAAATCAGAAGAAACAATTGATAAACCAATATGAGAACAATTTTGTTCCTTCTTTGATTCATCCCTCTAAAATTTTTCTACTTTTTTCGTGATTCAAGAGTTGTAAATGACGTATTTCTCGAATTAAGGATGATTTGGATTTAATTTTCATGAAAAAAATTATGGTTCTTCTTGACGTATTTGATTATCAAGAAAACTAGAAAAATATGAATACCCAAAAATTTATGAAGTTTTCTAGATGACTCGAAAAGAGAATATATATATATATATATATATATATATATATACTCTTTATATAGGCATGAGTTAGGGCTTAGAGTAGAATAAACTTTAAAAATTTTAATAGAAATATAACTCATCTTATAGAGAGAGTCGTACAAAATTTTGATGTCACTAAGGCCACATAGACCTATCTTGAACAAAGCTATTTTCTATTGATCTCTTTATTAATGCAACTTGTGTTGATTTGTATGTGACCTATCACATATCGCTTTCTGATTCATTCACATGTTGTGTCTAGATTTTATCCTATACATCAATATTAAAGCTTTATTTTCAGAGCTCGATATCCGTAGCATCCTTTTCAAAAATCAATAATAAAATTTAATGCTTTTTTTTTATATTTACTCTAATAATGATTAGTTAACTTGCTCTTGATTAACCCAAAAATAGGCATTATTTACGAAAGAAAATGACAACTAATCCAGAAGAAAAGAACACTAGTACTTAAGTATAAAATGATTAAAAAGAAAATTGAAATAATAAGTTATACTCAAACGTCATTACTCATTTGATAGCGATGATGAGAAGTAACAATTATCAAAAATAACTATAAGTTAATTATTATTATTTTTGAAAAAAAAAAATTAGAAAATACTTTAATTTTCATCAAAATTGTTATTATGATATCAAACTTTATAGAGGACCTTTTACCCTCTGCACTATTTAATATTGTATTTTAATGGTATATATGCCTACATGGACACATTACTATTTATGATTATACAATATTATTTATGTCCACATGAACACATATATACCTTTAAAATACACTATTAAATAGTGTAGGGATAAAAATTTCTTTTCAAAATTTATTATCGTTAGATCAATTTCGATCAAAATTTGAATATATTTCAGATTTTTTTCTCTTATTTTTATATTCACTAGATAATACATTATCCAAAAATAATAACGTACACAGTATTTTAATAGAAACTACTAATAATCAAGTATATTATCCCCTCCATAAATATAATAGATAGCTTAGAAATATATTATCCCCCATACACCTATATATATAATCCATTCCTCCCTTTCAATTTCAACTACATAAAAATATTAAAGAAATAAACCCTCTTCCTCTTCCAAATATAACAATGCATCAAGAAAATTCAACACAATTTGATCTAAGCATTCTTGATTCACCACTAGAACATCAATTCAACGGCTTCAACTTGGAATCAATCTCCTTCGATCGATCCATCGATCATACGTGGGAGAAAATAGACAAAAATGAAGATAATGTTCCTCGTTCATCATCACAGGTATCGAATAACTGGAAGAGATATAGAGGCGTACGTCGGCGTCCGTGGGGAAAATTCGCTGCCGAAATTAGAGATCCGAAAAAAAAGGTGCTAGGCTTTGGCTTGGAACTTACGTGACCCCCGAGGACGCGGCATTGGCTTATGATCGAACCGCGTTTAAATTGAAGGGCACACGCGCTTTATTGAATTTTCCTCATTTGATTGACACGAATGTTGCTGAGCTGAATAGAGTTCGGCCTAAGCAACGTTCGCGATTATCCGAAATAATTAAGGGGGAAGAAATTCCGAGTCCAAAAAGAAGAAATCCTCAGCTAATAAACAACATAGCTAAAGTCAATAGTATTATACATATGTTTGAAATCACTAGTTTGGCATTTCATCCTCAAGGTGAAAATAAATAAATTATTAAATAAGTTTGAATTAAAAAAATATATATATGGAGATGGAAGAACTCTTCTTTTCTTTCCTTCTTTTTTCGTGAAAAAAGATTGAGCTTATAATCTTATTATCCTTGTTTTTTAACGTTCTTTTATTTTACCTCATAAGGTAAATTTTAAGTTTGTTTTTTTATGAAAAAGGAATTTAATTATATGAGCGTATATAACTAGTAACTTGTGTACGTGTACAAATATTGGTTCGCGTTTTGATTTGGATGTTCAATGATAAATAGTATTTTCTTCGTTTCAAAAGGAATAACCTTATTTCCTTTTTAGTCTATTTAAAAAAGAATGACCCCTTTTTTTTTGCAACACTTTAAGTCTTTAACTTTCCACGCGACATATTTAATGTTAGGACCGAAAATAAGCAGTGTAAACGCGGAAACTAGCAAAGCAAACCTTGAAAGATCACGAGTAAGAAGACAACGAGAAATTTATCAAAAGACACAAAGATTTAACGTGGTTCGGTCAATCGACCTACGTCCACAAAGGAGATGAGCAATTCACTATAATATGAGAGTACAAAATACAGAGAGAAAAAACCTCAACCAATTCACTCGGAATACATGGGAGATTCACACATATCAAAGGGCATTTTGATACATTTGACATACCTTTGATTTAGAACCACAAGATCAAAAAGTCTTTTTTTTTTTAAACTCCGTTCCAAGTTAAACTAGGTCATTCTTTTTTAAATAGAGGGAATAATATATATCAAGATTGTCGATTGATTAATTTAATCTAGACATACGTATAAACTCCTTAATTAACATTGAATTTTTTTAATGCTGAGTATTTAGGTATAAAATTTGATGAGTTATTTTCATGTGTGAATATACTAGTCAAGAGGCAAAGTTATAAGATCTTTTGGATTTATGAATTTTAAATTCTATATTTAATAAATTATTGCTATAGTGCTTTGACATTTTTCAATAATTTATTATTCTTTAAACTACTCACTTTAATATTAATGTGAAATGTACTTTCTCTAACTTTAGTACTTTTTTCTATATTATTATCACTTAAAAATACTATACTTCTTCCTAAAAGTTACTAAATATTCTCTTTTCGAACGGAATAATAGTTTTAGAAATTAGTGAAAGAGAATTCTTAACAATATTGAAAACAATACTATCATATACACCGACTCTCTTCTAAATTTGAAGTTCGGAGTCTAAAGGTTATAAAAATTTCAAAATGGTATATAAAATTTTATATTAACCAAAACGGCAAAATTGCTGGAACAATAGCGATTTCCTCCACCGGAAAAAGCAAATTTCAAAATGGTATATAAAATTTTATATTAACTAAAACGGCAAAATTACTGGAACAATAGCGATTTCTTTCGCCGGAAAAAGCAAAATCGCTGCTACTGCAGCGATTTTGCAAAATGTGATTTTTTTTTAAAAAAAATCATTTAAAAAAAAAATTAACAAAATCGCCTAGGCAACGATAAAAAAATCACATTCTGCAACGATTTTGCTTTTTTCGGCGGAGGAAATCGCTGTTGTTTCAGCGATTTTATCGTTTTGATTAATATAAAATTTTATATACCCATTTTAGAATTTTTACTAATATTTATACATTTAAACTCCAAACTCGCGTAATTTGTATCTATTTTTAATGTAGATATCTAAATTGTTTGAGGGTCTATTAGCCCACAAAATCATTTTCACATAATTGTGTTGTCATGAAAGTTGGATGTGTGAAAAAGTTATAATACATTTCTAATAAGTGTAATTTTAAGTGTCTACTTGACAAAATATGTACAGATTTAAAAGAGATTTTCTAGTGTTTTATTTATAATTAATTAGACAAATTTTAATAACTACTTACATAACACATATAAAATGAAATAGAAAGTTAGCCAACTGTTTTATTTTAATCTTAATTTATATTTCATTATTCCATACATGATCAAAATAAGACAACATAAAAAGTCCATCCACATGTATTTACATGTTAATTAATTCTTTCGAATCGTTTTAAGAGATCCTCTTTAATATAATAAGTTTTTTTTTTTTTGTTTATTTTGTGTCTTGTCTTGTCAAGTGTGGAGGAATAATATTATCAGAGTGGGTGATGGATTTTTTGGTAGAAATTATCAATAATATACCACTTTATTAACGAATGCTTTCGAATTGAGGGTTTAAATAATATAAGAGACGATTTATATATCACTTTATTAATTAAGGCTCTCTAATTGAGGATTTAAATAGTAGAAGGGACGATTTTATTTGTTCGAAATAAGAATAATCTGCTCTATAGTCGACTGATCACATTGATCATATTAGTTGAAGGAAATATGCTATTAAATGAGAACGATAAAAGTGTTCTTTAATCATCATGATCACATTGATTCCTTTTTTAGTAGTCTCAATTATTAATATTCATTTAAAATTAAGTATAAAAGTGTTCTATTTTCAACATGTTGAAACTTTCTTTTCTATCCTGAATGTTTAAAAAAGAAAATGAAATACAGGCTCACATTTGATTAAAATAATTTTATTTTAGATATGTTATATATATTTCCGTAAAATATAAAATTACCAAGCACACGAGTTTTCTACAAATCAAAATAGAAAATGGAAGGCTTGTTATTCAACAGTATAACATGACTTATATACTCGTGTCAACCAAGGTATATGTGGATCTATTCAAATTTTTAACGAAGTTGATTGGAAAAATCCGGACTTCTCTACAGAAAATTATAATTTCGATATGATAATGGGTTGCAATAAATTCATAAAAGGATATAAAAATCAAAGTCTTCCCATCAATTTATTCAAGATAATACATTTAAGAAGCTAAAAGTTACTAAAGACAACGTGACAAAATTGAAATTTCTAGTTCATTGACAACATTTTAATTAATAACAATTCAATCAATTTTTGATGAATTCACCAACAAATTAGGTGGGAAGTTTATCTTTGTTGACATTAAACCTTTTGTAATGCAAATTATAATAAAGAAATTTTTGTGCCTTTTTTTTCGCTTTCTTTATTCTCGTGGGTTCTTTTTTCTTTTTTAATTTCTTTATTTTAATATATATATATATATATTGAATTATTCTTTATTAGACTTATAAATTCAAGTAAATGAACGTGAGAAATAGAATCTAAATAAACAAAACTAGTTGATTTGCCCCTTTTCATTGCACCCGAGATATACGTGAAGCCTAAACAAAATTTTATTTTTGAAAAAAATTATTTTTAAAGTTAATCAATACAATTAATGTTATGATCGTGATTTTGAATCGTTCTCATCTAACTATATATATATGAGATCAAATTTCTCTCGTTAACACATACAAAACATTATTTTTATTAGTCTCTTTTCAGTAGTATTTTACGGTTCAATTTTCTAAAAAGAATTATATATGCAAACTTCATACAACAAGTGTTGGTATTCGGGAGTATTGTGAAACCTTGAGGAACGATCGATTCATCTAAACTATTTATACCAATAAGACTTGCCACGATAGTGATTTGAGAGGTTCTATAACTTTTAGTTTATGTTCGATATTAATATTATTTCTAATAATTTGAAAGTGACTTTCTGCATAAAATATTGATCATCAGCTAAGGCATATTGCCATTATACCAACGATACTAAGAGCAACAAATATATGAGAGAAATATTCATTTTTGAAACAATCGATGGTAATTAACTAATTATAGGGATTGTCAATCCAATTTTCATTACAAACTTTTAAATATACATAAAAGAGACTTTACTAGTCAAATGCTAGTAGTAGCTAATTAGTTATTCTTTAATATGATTACGAACAATCTCTTCACACCCACGCATGAGTTTATATATATGTGCAAAATTTATAATGATGGCTTCATTTTATTCTTTTTACAAAATATATATTCATGGATTGAAATTTCAAATCATTTTTTCCTGAGAATTTATATGCCAAAAAATCGCATGTTCAAACACTAATTGACGCATATCCAAGAGCAGGATTTAAATTTTCTTTTCTTGGAACAACTGAACAAAGAAAAGGTGATTTAATTTGAGATGGAAATAATAGCAAATATCACATTATCATTTTCAAAATAACAATTGCAATTGGGATGTAAGTAGTCCAACAGAGAACAATACATCTTGGGATTTCACAATTACAAAGGTGGTAACAGAGGCCATCTGGGATCCATAACCTCTCTTTCAAATCAAAAGTTTCAAAACAAGAAAAGAGTAATAACATAGTTCAGCAATGGACGAGCAGCAAGCTTTGCCAAATGAACGATAAGTAGCAGAAAGGGAAGAAACCCGAACAATACAATCACTTAAGAGTCTGGTAGACTTACATTTTATTTAGCAGCAGATATTATACCCGTTTGTTTCTCGTATACAAACTCTCCAGCAGTAAATGATTGTTTCTCTCCGGATTGGATACTTCTCTTTACGTGCAGATGTCCACAATACGCTACCTCTAATACAGTTGAATCCTTGTTAAGCTCAGTAAAGATGGAACCTACTCCTTCACCTGGATTAATGAAAGAAGAGTTAATAAGAGATAGAGAATGATATTTGGGACTTAAGCCTTCTATTTAACCAAGAAAATAGCATGAATATGCATTTTATCTGTAGAATTAGGTACAACCAGTTTCAACAATCATTGATGCACCAATCAAGTCGTAGTTATAATCAAAGCCACTCATTTTAGATTTTCAATCATGAAAAGGAAAAAACAATACTAGATCTTCCAATTTACAGTTAAGCAGCTGCTTTATGATAAATGAAACTTAGGAAGAGTATTGATGCCACCTAATAGATCCAGCAGGTCACTTTCATGAGGAAGAGTTGTGTTTCCCATTTTATCTAATCGCTAAAGCTCCAGAGTGTGTGTAGTTATGAAAAAGTTCATGGCATGCAACTAAAATTGTTGTTAGAAGTGTTCTCTTCAGTGGTACTAGAAAGATACATATTGTTCTTATAAAATGACAAAGGGAAAACGCACAGCCACAACAAATCTAAACATGTGACACGTGAGAAAGAAACTACTGCAGATAGCAAATTAGAGAGCAATCTGAAACAACAAAGATACGCCATTAAATTGAAACACATTCATTGATTTTGCCACAGCAGAAGCAGTCTCTCACAAGGGCCCTGTGTGCTCTTCGGAGACTAGAAAGTCTTCACTAACCACATCACAACCTACATTGCACCTAGAAAATGCAAAACCAAGCAAGAACACTTACCATGTGTGACTAACAACAGGTTCTCAGAAGGATACTTATCAGCAAGGGCCTTAACTACCTTCACATATCTAGCCCTTGCACTTTCCAACGACTCTTCCCACTCTGGCAGCTGCATTCAGAAGAATAAAATACCATAAGTAGAGGCAACAGTGGATCATGCATATACTAAACGATGCCAACAAGTAAATTGAAGCAAGAACTCATATCCTACAAAATACCTTCTTATACACAGGTTCAACAGTGTTATCTACAGTTCCAGCAGGCAACTCAGATTCATATTGTGAGATGCTGAATTTGAAATCCCCATCCTTAGGAGCTGCAGAAGCTCTTACAGCTACTAAATTCAGCATTTCACACAAACCATATTCAATAGATACCTGAAATGTTTAAAAAAAAAGAGAAATATGTTAAGAGTCGTTGAGAAACAGAGTAAGGAGAACCATTTCCAAAAAAAAAGCGACAGTAAAGAAAATCCATTTGATTTGAACGCTGATGTTCAGCAAAAATATGTTTTTATATTTGTGCATGTTTCTCATACCCCTGCTTCTACAAAGACTCAAGTGAGATTCATACAAGTTTCATGGCACAGAAGAAGCATATTCAAATCTAAGTCCTGGTATAACTTACCGTATTTATTACTGATTAGAGGCTCACACTATAGAGAAAATAGAAATATTAATTAAATTCATAAGATATTTCATGACAGGATTGAAATGGATGGATGCATCAGCACATGGTGGAAATATTTAAATATGGAATATCTCCATTTAGTAAGTACTTCTATATTGTCAATATGAGATTTAGCATGAAAAGGGCAGACCGTTCCTTCTTCCTTGGTTTTTCTTCTCAACTTTTATTTTTTTAATTTGACAAGTCAAAATAATTTATATTAATATATACCAAAATGCTGCTAACGGTGTATTAGAAGTATGCTTTAGAGTAAATTGCATAAGTAACCTTCATGAGTCTCCAAGCACACTTTCCTATTTCAGGCCGAAGATCCTACATGCTTGTTCATAATGAATCTGCAGTTCTTGGGTTATTGATATGGCTATCGAAGTTTTAAACCAGGAAATTACAGATCTGGTTATTCAAATATCCACACACTAAAACAACCTGACTCCTGAATGAGGATTTCTTCTTTCTTACTGTTTTTGAAAGAACTAATAAAACAGGGCCGAACCAAATCAAACTTTGTTTAGTATTATCCACATTGAAAATGAACAGATCAATTCGAATTAACCTAGTATGGCAAAACCAATCAGAACTCTGTGTCTACTGTCTAGTGACAAATTTATATTAAAAAGGGCAGTAATGCACCAAACAGTTCTGAGTGGAACATGCTTTGCAAGAAAAATTTGAACATAATAAAAACAATAATAATTTGGAGGAGAAAAAAAACTAAAGCTAAATGATATTTATGAAAATAACATATTAATTAAGCGCAGAAACCATTTGAAGTGTCTAACTTAGATTCGACGATGCAGCCAGTGTTCAAACTTATCAGGTACTTTTATCGACACAAATTTCTAAAATTCTACTCCGGATGATTCATAGTAGTATCTGGATGAAAGAAACTAAAATGAAGTCTACAACAACTTAATGAAGTCTGAAGAAAAGAACATATCAATCATCTGCAGGAACTAATTTAAAGGTTCAACTTAGATGTAATAATGCAGCTATAAGTTTCTAACTCAAACTTATTTAGTTTTCTTTTACTAAAACTCTAACTTCGCACAATTAGCGCATTCACAATATTTATTTTAGAATTGACATATCACTTTGTCAACTACATTTATTGTTACTACTCGTGTCTTAAGCAAACTGCCTTTCTTGGACTGCATCTAAATTCAAGGCTTAAGAGCGCCTTAAATGAGCTTCAAACAGTACTCACATACTTACTATAGTACCGAACAACATGCATGCTGAAACACAAACATATACAATATGTCTACATATAAACCAAGATGTTGTATGGTCCTGTTATTTATATTGAGAAACAAATTTCTTTAGTTCCTCCAACGTCAAAAGAAGCTAAAGAAATTTGTGTGAATTTTAGGCAAAATGAACCAACTAATTGCAGCAATGACTATAAAGGGTACATATCAAGTCAAGGATTTAACATTTTCTTTTCTTCTAAAAAAAAGAAAAGAGTTGATGTCTGACCTCAGATGCTTAGTTAGCAGTAAGGATGAGAGGGAAAAAACTAAAAAAGGTCACAGTTGCAATAGTGGCCTTTGCTCCCTTAGGAATCTACTGCAAGTTGTAAGTCAAGTCAAGTATACAAAAAATGTCTTTTTCTTCTTCTTCTTCTCTTTTGATAAGGAAATACTATATCTTTTAACTTTGTGACAGACAAAAAGTAAAGCACAACTTTTAAGCATACAAAATTTCTTATAACAAAAAACAGTTCTTACTAGTAGTACTATACAAAGCCTATCAATGATGTATTCTCCCTGTAAAAAGTTAAGCCTTTACACTAGAGTAATGACGGGGTAAGACCTGCATACACACACCAACCTCTCAGGTCTCATTTGATCAATTACACTAGATATGTTATTGTTATTGGGAGCGGAGCTACACTTTTACTTAGGTTCAGCTAAACCAGTTGCTTAAAAATTCGCATATATAATCCAGAACTCATAAACTCAAAAAGCTAGCTATGGTCATTCAGCAAAATATAAGATATAAAAAAAAGAGAGAAACTGTACTTTGACTTTAGATGGATCAATAATGACTGAATCGGAATTGGATGACAAGACATTAGACTCGCCGTTGTGATCAGCAACGTCACAAAGAGCACGTACGACCTCTGCAGCAGTCTGCACACATCGGAGAAACGGAGAAACGAAAACCCGATGGATCGGGAAATCAATACTGGATCGGATCTTTTGACCCGTACAAAATGCCCGGATCTTACCATCCTGATGCAAAGGTGGATCCCACGGTCTTTCCGCTTTCATCACCCACAATTCCTCAACGTTATCCAACCGGTCACCGTGTCTCATTACAATTACATTTTGATTCGCCGCCATTGTTGATACCAAAAATCTACTATGATGAAGATTTAGAGATTTATTTATATAGAAAATGTAGAATCGTGAATGGTGATTTTGGAATTATGATTTTTGAAGTTTCGAAGAAAGAGAATGGAAGAAGAAGAAACTGCGATGGAAGTTCTGTAATGGCGGACAAATTGAATGCTATCCAAATTACATGGGTCTTATTTCTTCGTCATTGACCTTTTCTACTTGAACAAAACAATTCGACATTTGAAGAAACTGCCTGTAAACTTCTCTTTCATTTAGAGACAACCGTTCATTCGAGGTGCGGTGAATGAAATTATTTTTTATTAATTAGTAAGGGTGGAATTATCTCGTACAAAAGTTCATTCGAATTCTGTATAGATGTTAAATTATATTTGGTTATCTATTTTTATATATTTTGAATTTTTTTATTGAAAATTCTGATTCCAACTTTGTAACTAGTGGTCATAAATTTGAGTATGTGAAATTAAATTAATCGAATTTCAATATGAATATTATGATTACTCAATGTAGGTGAGATATTATGAATTCTGATTCCGCTTTTGTTAACTAGAGGTCATAAATTTGAGTGTGTGAAATTAAATTAATCGAATTTCAATACGAATATTATGATTACTCAATGTAGGTGAGATATTATGAATATGTATAATATATTATAAAACAATACGTAATAACCATCTAAACTAACTGTCAGAGATAATGGTGAATTACAAATCATCACCGATTTGAGTTGTGGTGCAATGATGAAATAGACCCACCATTAAATTAAAGGTCATAGGTTTGAGTCTAGATGTGGGAAAAATTCGTTGGAAGCGACACTTCGAATAGGCCTTCCAATCTGCGATATGAATTTAGTGGGATTCTAATACAAACTCTAATCACCTACTAAAAAATTATTTTAATAAAAAATGCACCAATAATATGATACGTGGATAAAATTATTTTTTCTTTAATTAAATATCTCAACTTCAAATTCTAGCTTGAATTAGTCATCAATACTAAATCAAGTGTGAAACCTAAAAATATAAAGGATCAATAACACATCCCATATTTTTTTTACTTGACAAAATTTAAAAAACAAAAATAGATATTTATAGTGAATATAAATTATTTCAAAGAGAACTTTAAATAACTTTTATTAAATATAAAAATATGTTTATAAATTATTTTAAAGAAAACTTTAAATAACTTTCATTAAATATAAAAATATGTTATTCTTATTTATATCTATTAAAAATACAATTTTTGTATTAGTTCATCCAAGTAACAAAGTCGTTCCAACTTAGCAGTAGTCAACTGCCACAACTGACGTGGGACCTACTTCTCATTAATCAAATTTTAGATTATTTTTTTCCGCCAAATATTCTAATTTGTTAAAATGTCATATCACTATTCATGATTTCGGTTTATTAAATTTAAAAAAAAAATAATAAACGTTTTAATTTGTTTGGTTTGAAAAGAGAACTATAGTGCTTTTTTTTTTAATCTAAATAAAATATCTTACACAAAACAATAAATCAAAGAGTAATTAATGAAGTTCTCAAATATTTAGACAGTGTAAGTTAGAGGAAAGTCATGTATAAATATTTTATTTCTACTGTCAATTTTTCTCTTATATTAAAAAAGGTAGTTTAACGTGCTTGCTTCATTTTTTAAGGGCATTTTTATCTTTTCAAGTTTCTATAATAGTTAGGTGTCATCTTGTTATTTAATCAATTTTTATCTTTTCAATTTCCTTTTTCAACGTGTCTTCCTGATATCAACTTATGCATGTGATCCTCTATGTCTTCCTTCTATTCTTCCTGTAATGATATCACTATTTTCACATCAAAGTTCAATTCTTTCTCTTTAGCATTTACTAGGTAAGATTTTGCATGTTTCATTTGAGCTTGTTTTTTTCTCGTCATTTTTATTTTCATCAAAGTTGAAGTTTCAAATTTAATTTGGCTGAGCGAATGTTTCCTTATTTTTCCTTTTGGAATTGTTATTGATGTTGGATTATCCTTTTGATTGGGTGATTAAATTTAATTTAGGTTTGTGTGAATATATGAAATTTGATTTGGGTATGTGGGGTATGGAAGTTTATAAGAGATGGATAAGAAAGAACAAAGGTTTCGTGCATCAATTGGACATTATAGAAGTTAAAAAATAATAATATAAAAATAATTAATCAATACATAAAGTTACTATATCTAATACAATACATTACTAATACCTACATAACTCTAACGAGCTGCCTAATAGACCATTTGATAGCTAGTTAAAAGATATTTAATTCATGTATTGATTTTTGAATAGGCTAGGAATGAAGTTATTCATATATAAATTCAATACGAAATTTGATTTGAAATTTAGAAATCAGTCAAATAGATATTGCCGTATTATCTTATGTTATGTCGGAATAAAATATGCAATAGTTAATACCCTATTGCTTTTAACATCAAATCAAATAAATTAACTTGTTGATTACCTCATTTGTGTCAATTTCAACTTCAAGGTGTGCAATTTCCATCGATGTTTCTGTTATGCGGAATTCGAGATAATACGAGAAAATATAAACGCAAAAAACAAGACAACAGATTTACGTGGTTCACCAATAAATTGGCTACGTCCACGGGGAAGAGGGGGATCAGTTTTATTACGGAGAGGCAAGAACAGAATACAGAATAGGGTTTGCCATAGCGTCTATATATAGTGGTAAGCTACGCCCTAACAGGCTTGGGCCCAAAATACAGAATTGACAGATAATTAAAGGCATTCAACAGTTTCCTTTCAAGGCATTCAACCGTTTCCTTTCATCAAAACTTTTTTTTCAATATAATATAATTAGTAAAAACAATTAGGAGTATAATTTTTTTTGAAATGGTCCATTTTTGTCCCTGATATATATCCATTTGAGAAATGTAGTCCATGATATATGTAAAATATGATATATAACTAATGTATTTTCTTCAAAAATTGTGTAAAACTAGTGACTTTAATTTATCAAAATAAAAGAAAAGAAATTGACTAACGTTGTTTTTTAAGGATGGGCAAATAAAGATTGTCACATTATTTAGAGTAATTTATAGGAAAATTTAGCTAACTAGTCAAAAAAACTAACTTATTTAGTGATAATATCCATACTTTAATAATATTAGTAAACATGTCAAAAATGTCATTATTTTAAAAATAAATAATTATTATGATATTATTAATATTTTTCTCTCTCATTATTTACAACTTTTTTTTCTCTCTCATAGATTACACATTTTTCTATATTTATGTAATTTGATAAATTTTAATGTAATTTTAATTTTTTTCTTTCTTTTCTTAAGTTTATCAATTTCTCTCTCTTACTTTCTTTCGAATCAAATTTCCAGATTTCTCTCTTTTCTTTTTCTTCTTTTTAATTTCTCTCTCTAACATTCTTCCAAATCAATTCCACAGATTTTTGATTCAATATATTAATATTTTCTACTATTCTCATTTAATTTCATTGCAAGATTTGATTTGAAGATTATCATTGATTTGAGTATTATATTTTCAGATTCCTTATTTATTTACTTACTGATTTTAGTGTTTTTTTTTTTAAATTTTGTTGTTGTCCTTAAAATATTTTAGGGTTTGAGACTACATAATTCTCTGTTCAATTGACGTTTTCAAGAGAATTACTAGAGTTATTAGACAAAATAATCAAAGTTCTTCCGATTTTCCATCATTTAATTTTTTTTCACTCAAGAATTAAACAACAATGTAGGTTCCGCTTCTAAGGAGGATATACGACGGAGAAAAATGCCTTAATCCGTCGATGTGCAAAATCCCACACAAATTTATAACCATGAAGTTGAAGAAGACCAATTTGTAGGAGAAGATGTTTTTTTTTACATGTTCTGTGTCTTGCATGTTAGTTTAATTTGTTTAGTAATTATTAAGATTCAATTTTTTTTTTATGTTACAATGCGTTTGGAAGTGTATATGGAATTTTTATTGTGTTATAGTTAGTATTTATTTTTGTATTTCATATATTTATTGTATTTTGTGTTCTACTTTTTTTTTTGTGTGTGTTAGTTATGTCAATATAAAACATTATATGAGTTTGATTGTGTATATTTCATAGTTTTGATGTTTTTTGTATTCATAGATTTGGAAGTGTATATTGAATTTTGTTGTTATTTTACATGACGTATGTATTTTTGTTTTCATTATTTTATTGTATTTTGTATCCATAGATTTGGAATCGTATTTCATATATTTAATTCATTTTGTATTATGTTTTTTTTATAGTTATGTCAATATACCACAGTTACTATTTATTTTTGTATTTCATAGTTTTATTGTTTTTTGTATTTAGAATTTTGTATAATAATATATAAAATACAAAAAATTAGTATGATGAATACAAGATTTTTGATGAAAAATTAACTATATAGGGAAAAAAATATATGAAAATACAAATATATTTCTTAAATGACTATATAGAGAAATTCGGCATACCTATTGGGATGAATACAAACTAATAAAAAACTATAATAAATATAAATAGAATATATTGTGAAATGAATATAATTTTAAAAAGGTAAAAATTCTGGGAAAAAAAAGAATAAAATTTAAATTTTATTTGAAATTGTAACTGATGAGAAAATTAAGGATCCTTACATTTTTATGAAATATTCTCTCCCTTAATTTTCTCATTTTGTTATTAAATAATTATATTTTTTAAATAAAAACAAATAATAAAAATATAAATAAGATACATAACAAACTAAAATTTGACATTTTTACTAAATATTGAAAGTGTTGCTAATGAGCCATTTTAAATGCTAAAATATTGACATTTTGAAAAATTTCCCTAATTTATATGAAATTCAGATATGAATGACTTTTTTTCGATAAATAAAATAATATTTATTTTATTTTTATCTTTCGAGCTTTTGTTTAACCATGATATGTAATAACAAACTTTAACTGAATGATTATGTTATATTTTGTTCCAATATTACCCTAGTTGAGAAAGTTTTGGAGTGGAAAGGTTACAATTTCATTTTTATGATGATGAGGATGAGATTACTATATTGTGGCATTAGGGTGAAGGGTTAGTATGGATAAAATATTGTTCTATCTTGCGAAGGTTGTTGCCTAGTATCAGTCGTATTAATTTTTGTAGTATGTTGTTTATTATGTATCGATTATCTAATTTGTTGTTGTCATTGTTTCTTTGTTGTAGACTTACTATTTCCCTTACTAACTTTTATGTTTTCTTCGTTATTTTTTCTTCTTGTACCTAAATTTGATACACGCATGTTATTTTAATTTCAAATGATATATAGTCATCATTATCACAGTCTATGCCTTTTTGGATAAACACTTTATACAAATTGAATAAACTTTCCACCGTATAATAGTTAAAGTAAATAGGCAGAAAAACTTTCAGAAGAAACAATAGAATTGTAATCTTTTCTATTTTTCAGTATCTGAAATCAAACGAAAATACAACTTTATATAGACTTAAAAATAACAAACTACTAGAAAATACTGCACCATAATCAACACAACTAGCCCTATAATAGAAAACACTACTATCACACTTAATTAATCATATTATACGTTGAATCAGTCTTCAATAGTAATAACCCTACAAATTACATAAACAAAGAATATAAATCATATAAGATAAATTCGATCGAATCGCCAGAAGACATTTTGATCATTATTTTAAAAATAATTTTCTCGGCTATTTCTGTTACGTCACCGCCTGAAATTCGAAACCTGAACAAAACCTCTCTTAGAAGAAAGGAAAACACATGTCAATTTTTATTTTCTCTGTAAAATAACTACTCTTTTTCTTTCGATCACTCTTTTTTAGAAAATCCCATTTCGAATTTAGAGGTAATTTTTTTTTTTCTGATGGCTATAAACCTTAGATCTTCTTTTTCTATTATCTAATTCTTGGGTTGTTATTTCAATTGTATGTTAGTTTTTTTTTTAAAAAAAAAAAATCAAAATTTGGGGTTCTTTTTACTAGTATATGTGTAAAGAAAGTTTTTTTTTTTTCTGGTGATTTGAAGCTTTACTTCAATTTACGTGAGTTTCTTGTTTCTATTTATTCATATGTGAAAATTTGGATATTCTGTTTTGTCTGTGTAGTGAAAATGTTGTAAAGTTTGATTCTTTGTATCTTGTTGCTATCTTATTAGTGGAAAGATAAGTGTTATTAGTGGCAGAGCCAGTGTTTTTACTATGGGGTTTGAAACATGTAGAAGTAAATAAGAAGTTGAAGGGTGTAAGAACATCTAATGTATATGTAAAAAATATTTTTTATCATGTATAAATGGCGTAATTATCCGTCCCGTTAGAATGATGTAGAGGTCTTGGTAAACTTATAGAGAATTTAGAACCTTGAATGTTGGGATATTTGAAAGCTGAATCCGAAATGGTGCAGACACCATTGAAATGAATTTTAGTTTGTAGTTAGGTTTCATGTATATATGATTAGTTCAATCGATAATCGATGATAGTAGGAGTAGGAAGTTGTAAAGGGGTTTAGAAGCTTAAATGATTGAAGGGGACTGACTTATTAGAAGAATCTTGCTATTTAAATAGGAAAAGACCCTATCTTTTTTCCCTTCATCCAAATAAAGAAGATCATACTTTTGTTCTTCTCTGTTCCCATATTATGAAGGCATATTCAAAGAATAACCTCCTCCTGCTGGGATCACCTTATGCCTCACCATTCAAGTTGCACTTCTCTGTATGAGGCGATCGGTCCTCATTTTGATTGCTCTGATAACAACAACATACCTAGTGATCCCACAAGTGGTGTGGCGTTTGGGGAGGGTGGATGTACACATAACACTTATCCTACCTCGTTTTGATTGCTCCATCGTTTAAATCATCGAAATCATGGCTTTTAGTAAAATTGTGTATCAGAGCATGACCTTTTGCCTTCTTTTTTTCTTAACTGCTTTGGGATTGCTAACAGAATGTCTTATACATTCTATCATTTTGTGCTTGAACCACATGTTGAAATTTAACGTACTTTTTGGATTGCTAGTTTTGATACTTCCTTACGCCAATTGACTTGTAATCAATACACAACAACAATTTACAGCACATATCGTATGTGTAGTATCCACCTTTTGTTATATAGTAAGTTTGTCCTTAAATGGTAAATTGAGATGAAATTATTGCCCTTCTATGAAGGTACTAAGGTTATCCGTAATGTTTGGATGGGGTGCAAGGAGGAGTGACAACTCCAAGTACTATGAGGTGCTTGGTGTTTCGAATAATTCCAGTCAAGATGAACTTAAGAAGGCATACAGAAAATCTGCTATAAAGAATCATCCTGATAAGGGTGGGGACCCTGAAAAAGTGAGTTGTCCCTTCTCGCACGCTTTGTTAGAATTTTCTGCATCTTGCGGTTCTAGATATGTTATATCTATACCAAGGGAACCTTTTGATTCTGATGCTTGATTTGCTTTTCTTCATTAGTTCTTTGTCCTTTTTTGTCTCCACTCAGTTCAAGGAATTGGCTCAAGCATATGAAGTTCTAAGTGATCCAGAGAAGAGAGAACTTTATGATCAGTATGGTGAAGATGCCCTTAAAGAAGGAATGGGTGGTGGTGGTGGTGGTCACAACCCATTTGACATATTTGAGTCGTTCTTTGGTGGAGCTTTTGGCGGTAATAACTATAAACGACCCATCTCCCTCTTGGGGAAGAGACCCTGCAAGAGGATGGGGGATGGGGGCTGTTAAATTCCTCTTTGTTTTTATTATCTTTTAAAATTTGTTTGGTTGAAACATCTCATCTCTATGCATTGGTTATCCCAGGTGGTGGTAGCTTCAGAGGCAGCAGAAAGAAAAAAGGTGAAGATGTAGTGCACACTCTAAGGGTTTCGCTGAAGGACTTGTACAATGGCACAACAAAAGAGTTCTCTCTTTCACGGAACATATTGTGTCCAAAGTGTAAAGGGTATTTATCTTTCATTAATTATCTGACCTTTTTCATTTACTATTGTTCTGTAGCACTTTGTGACATTGATTTTCAAATAACTGTGTTTAATGATGATATTGTATTTAAAATTCTTCTGTTCCCACTTAGGCTGTGAATCAATACCAAGTTCTCTCACTGAACATATCTGAATTGAACAAATCGGGGTTCCAATAGTAAAGAATGTGAATCCTCTATGTATACAGATGTACTATTAACTGGTGACTTGTTCATCGAGACCTTTTATGTTTCTTCGCGCTATTCCTTTTCTTCTTTTGATGTCTCTCTCCACTGATCCTGTCTTAACAAACTTTAGATTGTAATATGATTGTCGAAGCGTTAGTTTTTGATTTATGCCAACTAAACCTGGACATCATTGATGGGTTGGTCCCTGTGTAGTGATTCACTACTGTCGAGCCCTCTCTTAATTTTGTTACTACAGTTGGTTGCATGTATTCCTGAGAAATACAATCACTTTGCGCCCAAAATTAACCACCGTCTGAACAGATGTCTGACACAGAGTACTTAGATACTTTTGGAATTCTTCGAATTTTGACACCCTTCTATAGGAAAAATTGGTTAGTAATTTTCTGTTACTTTTCTCTCTGTAACAAAATGATATCTTTTTATAGGATAAATTAATCCATTGTTGTAGACAATAACATCTATTATAGCAGGTTTTCGTCCAATAATTTGACTAAGAGCCTGTTTCAATTGGCTTTTGGCTTTTGGCTTTTCAGTTATAAGCCAAAAAGCATAAGTTAGATATCCTAACTTATGACTTTTGGCTTATTTCATCATTTTGGCTTATTTTCATTATTTTAGTTAAAAATCAAGTTCTTATAAGCACTTTCTAAATTCATCCAAATACTCCAAAAAGTGCTTAAAAACTATTTTGACTTACAAGCACCTAAAATAAGTCAATCCAAACAGGCTCTAAATTCTATGTTCTTGGCTCTTTCCACTCCCTTTGGATGCTTTAACAGCATTTTGTAGGACATAGGAAGGCTTGGATCTAGTTTTTTCGGTGTTGAAAAATTTGAATTGTATGGACTCAAAACCTCCATATCTTTGTCGTGCTAGTTTCCATTTCCGGGCCCCTCAGGATGGGTTTTGATGAGTAATTTTTGTTTGATCTATACAACAACAATTTTGATATTAGTTCTCATGTGCAGTGTACCCGTCATCTATGTGGGTGTCCACTGAGGTGAATTTGGTGTTGCTAGTTTATGTTTCTTCTCCTTTTTTGGGTAGGGGTAGCTATGCTGCATCTTACTGGGAAAATTAACATAACCTTTTTCAGTTGCAGATAAACATATTTGAGAAAACATAACATCATTTTTGGTGCAGGAATGACAAGAAAGGCGAGAATATTCAGAAAAAAGAGTTGTCTGATAAAATTGTTGTATATTACCTCTTCTAAGAAGTCACCTGTTTCACCGTATCAGTTTATGCTGTGTACCAGAACATTTGCAATCTGAATGAGAGACTAGAGGGCTTACACAAATCCATATTTATTAGTTTAACTAGTCTTAATCGGCCTTTTTATTTATTGGGTTGCTTATGCATTAACTTGCTTTATGCACGCATGCATATTTTATTGAAAACTTCACTGGTGCATATTTACAATTTGTATATGATTTACTTGCATTATCAGGAAAGGTTCAAAGAGTGGAGCTTCTGGAAAATGTTATGGATGTCAAGGTACTGGAATGTGTGTTACAACAAGACAGATAGCCCCAGGCATGATTCAACAGATGCCACATGTTTGTTACGAGTGCCAAGGCTCAGGTAATGAGATTTCCCGGTAATTCTAATTTTCAGTCTTACATGTGGAGTAAAAAACGCTGCTTGTAACTATGAATTTTTCCTTGTTAATACAGGAGAGGTTATAACTGAGCTGGATAGGTGTCCTCAGTGCAATGGAAATAAAATTACACAAGAAAAGAAAGTATTGAATGTGAATGTTGAGAAAGGGATGTTACACGGTCAGAAGATTGTTTTCAACGCGGAAGCTGATGAAGCTGTAAGAGTTTTTTCGCTATACAAATTGGCTCAGCTTTTTGTAATTCCCCAGTGTACATTTTAAATTGTGCCTCAAAAGTTTTTAGGCAATGTTTGCATACAAAAACTTAATCTTTCTTCTTAAGTCTAAATTTTGAAGTCAGTGCAGGACTTTAAATTGACTTCCTCTTACATTTTGGCAAGTGATATTTCGTTTCTCATAGTTGTTTTGTGGTGTTATATGCAGCCAGATACCATCACCGGCAATGTTATTTTTGTATTACAACAGAAGAGTCACTCAAAGTTCAGGCGCAACTCTGATGATCTTTACATGGAACACAATCTCAGTTTGACTGAAGCTCTCTGTGGCTTTCAGTTTGTCCTGACTCATCTTGACGGCAGGCAGCTTCAGATCAAATCTAGCCCCGGAGAAGTTATAAAGCCTGGTACTTAATGATTGTTCTTAGTTTGTGCTTTAATTACCTTGTGGCGTGAAATGTGATATTTATATATGGGGGGGAACATTTCGTTCTCTCTTGCAGATCAATACAAGGCGATAAATGATGAAGGAATGCCCCATTATGGTAGGCCATTCATTAAGGGTCAGCTTTACATCCATTTTAATGTGATATTTCCAGAATCTGGATTTCTTTCTCTCGATAAATGTCGTGCTCTTGAGGCTATTCTGCCACCGAGACTAGGGAAACGCTCATCAGGTATAGAGTTGGAGAAGTGTGAGGAAACAACTATGCACGACGTCAACATTGATGAAGAAATGAGACGCAATGAGCAGCGTCATCACAGGCAAGAGGCTTATGATACAGATGATGAAATCAATGCAAATCTGCATAGCTTGGGTTGTAACCAACAATAGAATTGAAGTTCCCAGATAAAGTGGTCTTTTAGTTGATTCCCCAATTTTGTCTAATGCTCTGTTGGCTGTTTTGGTTAGTAAGTAACTGATTTTCTTTTTTGTTCTGCTTTTCAGTATAATGAAATGCATATATTTGGATGGTAAGTATCACAAAAGGGGTTTGTATCGAAAGTATAACGAAGAGTAAATATACGCAGAAAGAAAGAATCAAAAGTGGTATGGAAGTTGTAACATTTAAAACATTGACATCTACAGGTGTTTGCCAAAATATCACTATTAGAAAGTCAAAAACCTTTTAATTGTGTAGTAAAATTTTTCATTTTATATATTTGTTAAGTTCTTGCAATCTACATTTATCTCAAAGATGCGTCATTATACATATATATTCCTTACATGGAGAAAAATTTCATATATTTTCTACGATACAAAAGATATTAGTGGTATAGTATTGTGATAGAAATAATGAATTTTAATAGAAAGTCTCTACATTTGGTTGTAGATTTGCATGTTTTGCCCTACATTTTCTTTTGATGTTCAATTTGTATCAGCCCGTTTTTAGATCTGGGATAGATTTTGGCTAAATAGATTTATAAAGCTTTTATTTGATATTAAGTGTGCATTGCGCCACTATGAAATAGAAATGTTGTTTTTACCTTTTAAAATATATGTGTGTTGGTCACAAATGAGTATCACCACTACTCATTTGCAAGCAGTCAATAGCCTAACACTATTTGCACTCTTTGGATGCATTATACTCACCAGTATTTTATGCTTTTGGAGCTAACAGTTAGGGCTGTTCACGGTTTGGATAAAAATCAACCCAAATCGAAAAATTGAATCAAATCGATTAATTAAATCAATTTTTATTTGGGTTAGGTCTGGTTTGATTTTAGATTTTTAAAAATCAATAGTATGTGGGTTGGTTATGATTTTGTTCGAAAAAATTGAATAAATTATCAAATCGAACTGACAAATTATATACATATATTTTATTAATATGCATACATAATATATTCTTTTTATTAACAATTTAAAAATTTTTATATGTATTTTCATCAAAATTTGTTTGTTTATAATTTATTAAAGAAAAAGTGTCCAAGGTGATAATATTTATCTTATTAGTTTTATGTATATGAGTGCGTCTATGACAATTCTGTATGAGATTGAAAATATGACTTTCTCTTTCTTCTAGGTTAAAATAATGAATTTTGAAGCTTTAGTAAGAGTAAATTCAATGATTGAAATTTCTATAATGTCTCATTCTAACTATTTTCGTTTTAAAATGGATTGTTGTCACTTGTTTCATGTTTTGAATGAATTGCTTCTTTTATTTTGTCTATGATTAATAACCGAATAACCAAAATCGATAACAACCAAACCGATAAATATATACTATATTTGATTTGGTTTGATTTGATTTTGATAATTTTAAAACTGACAAAGTTGATTTGATTTTGATTTTAATTAATAACCGATCCAAACCAATCCGTGAACACCCAGTGACAGTGTTGTATTTTGGCATGGTATATTGTCTAGAAACATGAATTGTGATTCGAAGCAGGCGAGAAATTCAATGGCCCATGAATTTTGTTTCACTCTTGCTATTTGTTGCTTATAAACACTTACATTTTATGATGTATATTATTAATTTTTTAATTATATTTTCCTCCAGCTTTAGTTTACATTTTAGCAATTTTAAATTGTTCCTCTTTGAAATTTAACTGCCTAATCAACTTATACTAATTTATTCAATTTTAATAAGAGAAACATAAATGTGAAGACACTTGTAGGTTTTTGGTCGATAAATATGGCTTTGCTTTTCTTTAGGTCAATCAATACTAATACCATCTACTAAAGTCACCAAATTTATTAGAGCATTTAATTTATTAGTGTGTATATGAGTTTGACCCAAAAAGTATTAATTTCTAAATTTTATTGGACCAATACTTTATTGATTTATTTATTTATGATTTTAGGATATTTTTTCATATATTTTTATATATATATTTTTAAAAATATTAAACTCAATTAAAACTTCTATGTCGACATTGACCCTAGACCTAAAGACAATACCTAGGATCATCATTTTGGTAAACATTATTACGGTTTAGAAAATTCCCAAAGGTCCATGTATTTAATCATCAGAGCTAAATAAAACTATGAATGATTGGATAACAAAAAATATAGGATTATTCATTTCACGCTGGATATGTGATTTTATGTTAATTTCATATTACGAGATGAAATTTTATATTTTTTGAAAATATGTTTTGAGAATTTCAAATCGCGATTTGAGATTTTTCAAAAAAAAAAGTTTGATCTATTAGTTTATATTTTGTAACAGTCCCACATTTATATCTATTAACTATTTATTTCACATGCAAATAAAATTTATAATTTTTAAACCATTAGCATCTCGTATATTGATTATCCTCACTAATATAAAATTTATTATTAGTTTAAATTAATTTCTACTTGAGATTAACTTATCTTCACTGACGGTAGACAAAAAATAAACTATCAGTTCATTTTTTAGAAATACTATGTCATTTATATTCACTAATTCATTATTTTTTTTGTTAAATTTATTTATCTAACTAAATTGACCGACAAGTAGCTCAAAATAACAATGTTGCTTCATCTTCATAGTCATATTTAACGAGAATTACAAGTTCAATGTAAAAAAAATTTCATACTATGTGGGAGGATTATATTAAAAACTAGTATACCACAATTTATATATATTTGATTTTTTATTGATTAAAGCTTGATCAATAAATCTTGTATATTCTTGTAAGAATATCTTTCTCACTTTGTGATAGTGTCTATGAGATTTCATAAATTTTTAATTATTTGATAAAATTATATAAAAAAATTTGAGACAATATTAATAATTTTACAAGTTATGAGATTTTTATATGAATAAAAAAACATACGACATAAAAAAGTTCAAATCACATGTCTATCAAAACTTAACTTTTCATAATTTCATATCAGGATTTTTAAATAACGATTTTATATCGCACAGTCTAGCGGACCCAGAATATATAAAGTCATGACAGTTCAATTGGTTTGGTGTCAAAATTCCATAGGTAATGTAAAATATTTGATGGACGCAATTGCATGGCTCACGTATACAAAATGTACAAAAACCCACGCATAAATACGTATACACGTGGACGCACAAAAATATTTAAAAATATTTTTAAAAAAATTATTTTTACATCGATCCTAAAGTTAATACTTTCTCTATTTCATATTAACTGAAATTTTGAGGATTTTTCAATGTTCAAAACAACTAAATTGTTCATCAAAGTTTAAATTGGGTTTGAATTTTTTTTATTCCTTCATATATTTATGATTTCAAAGAGGATAATGATAAATTATGATTTAAATTATGTCCTTAATAAGAGTGCATTGCGCTACAAATTAAATTAATATGAAATAGAAAAAGTACTTTTTGAGTCGAATATATTTCTTAAGAAAATCGTTATTCCTAGAAAATACTCCCTCCGCTCATTATACTTATCACGATTCATTTTATGATAGTCGATTTCATCAATTTTTGAAACTAAATTAAATTAAATCAATATTTAAATTTTAAATTTAGATGATAAAAATTATACGTAAGATACCATAAGTGACAATCTTTCTCATATTAAAATGATGAAAAATATACCTCTTAAAATATTGATCAATCAAGTCCATATAATCTCTAAAAAAGTGACTTGACAAATAAAAATTAACGAAGAAAAATGATGTATATTTTTTCTTACTTAGCCTTTGATAAATACTTTTCAAATATGTAACTCTCTAATGGCTACATATTTATTTATGATTTTAGAATATTTTTTCATATATTTTTATATATATATTTTTAAAAATATTAAACTCAATTAAAACTTCTATGTCTACATTGACCCTAGGCCTAAAGACAATACCTAGGATCATCATTTTGGTAAACATTATTACGGTTTTGAAAATTCCCAAAGGTCCATGTATTTAATCATCATAGCTAAATAAAACTATGAATGATTGGATAACAAAAAATATAGGATTATTCATTTCAGGCTGGATATATGATTTTATGTTAATTTTATATTACGAGATGAAATTTCATATTCTTCGAAAATCATGTTATGAGAATTTCAAATTGTGATTTGGGATTTTTCAAAAAAAAATTGATCTATTAGTTTATATTTTGTAACAGTCTCACATTTATATTTATTAACTATTTATTTCACATGCAAATAAAATTTATAATTTTAAACCATTAGCATCTCGTATATTGATTATCCTCACTAATACAAAATTTATTATTGCTTTAAATTAATTTCTACTTGAGATTAACTTATATTCACTGATGGTGGACAAAAAGATACACCATCAGTTCATTTTTTAGAAATACTTTGTCATTTATATTCACCAATTCATTATTTTTTTTGTTAAATTTATTTATCTAACTAAATTGACCGACAAATAGCTCAAAATAACAATGTTGCTTCATCTTCATAGTCATATGAACGAGAATTACAAGTTTAATATAAAAAAATTTAAAAGATTTTTTCATACCATGTGGAAGGACTATATTAAAAATTAGTATACCACAATTTATATATATTTAATTTTTTATTGAATTAAAGCTTGATCAATAAAATCTTGTATATTCTTATAAGAATATCTTTCTCACTCTGTGATAGTGTATTATGAGATTTAATAAATTTTTAATTATTTAATAAGATTGTATAAAGAATTGAGACAATTTTAATAATTTTACAAGTTATGAGATTTTATATTTATAAAAAAACGTATAACATAAAAAAATTCAAATCACATGTCCAACAAAACTTAACTTCCCTCTCATAATTTCATATCAGGATTTTTAAATGACGATTTTATATCGCACAGTCTAGCGGACCCAGAATATATAAAGTCATGACAGTTCAATTGGTTTGGTGTCAAAATTCCATAGGTTATGTAAAATATTTGATGGACGCAATTGCATGGCTCACGTATATAAATGTACAAAAACCCACGCATAAATACGTATACACGACGCACAAAAATATTTAAAAATTATTTTTTTAAGAAATTATTTTTATATCGATCCTAAGTTAATATTTTCTTTATTTCATATTAACTGAAATTTTGATGATTTGTTAATATTCAAAATAATTGAATTGTTCATCAAAATTTAAATTGAGTTTGAATTTTTTTTATTCCTTCATCTATTGAATATTTTTTTTCTAAGAGATAAATTACAGTATTAATAAAGTTATATTTATGATTTCAAAGAGGATAATGATGAAAAATTATGATTCAAAAATTATGTCCCTAATAAGAGTGCATTGCGCTACAAGTTAAATTAATATGAATTAGAGAGAGTACTTTTGGGGTCGAATACATTTCTTAAGAAAACCGTTATTCCTAGAAAATACTCCCTCCGCTCATTATACTTATCACGATTCATTTTATGATAGTCAATTTCATCAATTTTTGAAACTAAATTAAATTAAATCAACATTTAAATTTTAAATGTAGATGATAGAAAATTATATGTATGATACCATAAGTGACAATTTTTCTCATATTAAAATGTTGAAAAATATACCTCTTAAAATATTGACCAATCAAGTCCATATAATCCAACTCTAAAAAAGTGACTTGACAAATAAAAATTAACGAAGAGAAATGATGTATATTTTTTCTTACTTAGCCTTGATAAATACTTTTCAAATATGTAACTCTCTAATGGCTACATATTTTGATTATGTATATAAAGTTCTCGTTGTTTAAAAGGTAAAATTGAAAGAACACGATTAATATCGTCTTTATCATAAAAAAAACATCAATTATTTGAAATAAAAGAAAATAAAATAGAAACAATAATTAATTTAAAATAAAAGAATAGTAAATAGGTTCACAATCAAGGACTCTTTTTAACGTGAATAGAACACTGCGTTAAAATAACAAGTTTAAATTGTGTACATTCATGAAAAGAACCTAATTACATTTCCCGTTGGATATGTGATTTTATGTTAATTTCATATTACGAGATGAAATTTTATACTCTTCGAAAATCATGTTTTGAGAATTTCAAATCATGATTTGGGATTTTTCAAAAATAAATAAATTGATTTACTAGTTTATATTTTGTAACAGTCCCACATTTATATCTATTAATCATTTATTTCACACGCAAATAAAATTTATTATTTTTAAACCATTAGCATCTCGTATATTGATTATTCTCACTAACACAAAATTTATTATTACTTTAAATTAATTTCTACTTGAGAATAATTTATATTCACTAACGGTGGACAAAAAAATACACCATTAGTTCATTTTTTTAGAAATACTTTGTCATTTATATTCACCAAATCATTATTTTTTTGTTAAATTTATTTATCTAACTAAATTGACCGATAAATAGCTCAAAATAACAATGTTGCTTCATCTTCATAGTCATATGAACGAGACTTACAAGTTTAATGTAAAAAAAGTTTAAAAGATTTTTTTCATACCACGTGGAAAGACTATATTAAAAATTAGTATACCACAATTTATATATATTTAATTTTTTATTAAATTAAAGCTTGATCAATAAAATCTTGTATATTCTTATAAGAATATCTTTCTCACTCTGTGATAGTGTATTATGAGATTTCATAAATTTTTAATTATTTAATAAGATTGTATAAAGAATTGAGACAATTTTAATAATTTTACAAGTTATGAGATTTTATATTTATAAAAAAAATGTATAAACATAAAAGTTCAAATCACATGTCCAATAAAACTTAACTTTCCTCTCATAATTTCATATCAGGATTTTTAAATGACGATTTTATATCGCACAGTCTAGCGGACCCAGAATATATAAAGTCATGACAGTTCAACTGGTTTGGTGTCAAAATTCCATAGGTTATGTAAAATATTTGATGGACGCAATTGCATGGCTCACGTATATAAATCTACAAAAACCCACGCATAAATACGTATACACGACGCACAAAAATATTTAAAAAATTATTTTTTTAAGAAATTACTTTTATATCGACCCTAAGTTAATACTTTCTCTATTTCATATTAACTGAAATTTTGAGGATTTTTCAATGTTTAAAACAATTGAATTGTTCATCAAAGTTTAAATTGGGTTTGAATTTTTTTTATTCCTTCATCTATTAAATATTTTTTTTCTAAGAGATAAATTACTTTTTTAATAAAGTTATATTTATGATTTGAAAGAGGATAATGATGAAAAATTATGGTTTAAAGTATGTCCTTAATAAGAGTGCATTGCGCTACAAGTTAAATTATTATGAATTAGAGAGAATACTTTTTGGGTCGAATACATTTCTTAAGAAAATCGTTATTCCTAGAAAATACTCCCTCCGCTCATTATACTTATCACGATTCATTTTATGATAGTCAATTTCATCAATTTTTGAAACTAAATTAAATTAAATCAACATTTCAATTTTAAATGTAGATGATCGAAAATTATATGTAAGATACCATAGGTGACAATTTTTCTCATATTAAAATGTTGAAAAATATACCTCTTAAAATATTGATCAATCAAGTCCATATAATCTAACTCTAAAAAAGTGACTTGACAAATAAAAATTAACGAAGAGAAATGATGTATATTTTTTCTTACTTAGCCTTTGATAAATACTTTTCAAATATGTAATGGCTACATATTTTGATTATGTATATAAAGTTCTAGTTGTTTAAAAGTTAAAAATTGAAAGAACACAATTAGTGCCGTCTTTATTGTTATGCGGAATTCGATATAATACGAGAAAATATAAACGCGAAAACAAGACAACAGATTTACGTGGTTCACCATGAATTGGCTACGTCACGGGAAGAGGGGAAACAATTTTATTAGGAGAGGCAAGAACAGAAATTACAGAATAGGGTTTGCCCTAGCGTCTATATATAGTACTAGGTTACGCCCCTAACAGGCTTGGGCCCAACATACAGAATTGACACATAATTAAGGGCCCAATACAACAACATTGTATACCGTCGGGCCGGGGGCGTCTCGCCCCCCCGGACCCCCGGCCAGGGGGCGCGTCCCCCCCTGGACCCCCCCGACTCGCTGACCCGGCAGCGAGACCCCCCGTCCTTTCTGTCGTAACGGGTCCTATTCAAGGCATTCAACATTATCATAAAAAAACATCAATTATTTGAAATAAAAGAAAATAAAATAGAGACAATAATTATTTTAAAATAAATGAATAATAAATAGGTTCACAATCAAGTACTCTTTATAACGTGGATAGAACATTGCATTGAAATTACATGTTTAAATTATGTACATTCATGAAAAGAACCTAATTTATATTCTCAACTACTTAGAAAATGAAAAAAAAGGACTCTTTTGGTGGTGTGCCACCCCTATTAAAGGACATAACGATAAATCTATCTCGCGTTTTTGAAGTTTGGAATCCTTCATTGATTATCAATTTAAAATATGATTGAATTTTAAAATATGAATGATCGATAACATGTAAGATGAGGACCCCTACTTTCCTATGCAGAGGCGGAGCTAGGTGGTGTTATGGGTTCGGACGAATCCACTAGCTTTTTCATAGATTCTATATTTATACTGGAAAATGAAAAAAAAGTACCTCTAGTAAAATTAATTGATGGTGATCACGGCTAAAGAAGAAAATATTTTTCACACTAGAGTTATGGGTTCGAACCTCAAGCGCCCTCTCTTTTGTTTTTAAAAGGAAATTTAAAAGATCTCCAAACTCTTAAAGTGTTTTTGGTATGAAGGAAAACATTTTTTCAATTTTCTCATGTTTGGTTGGGGCAAAAGTTTTGGAAAATGTTTTTCAAATCAACTCATTTTCCTCAAAATTAAGGAAAATGACCTTCAAAAATTAAGGAAAACATTTTTCAAAACTCTCCTCCAATTTTAAATTACATTTTTTAAAAAAAAACATCAATTTTTTTTAAAATAAAAAATATATTCAATTTCAAAAATTTTATTTTTTCACCCGATCCCTGACACACCTCCCCCAGCCCCCCACTCCCCCAAAAAATAAAAAAAAATTAATTTTGCTTTTTAATAATTTTTTCAACTTCAATTTTTTATTTCTAAGCTCCTACCTCCCCCCTGGCCAGCCCCCCCTACCCAACCCCACCCTCACCCCCCCCCCCACCAAAAAAAATTAATTTTGCTTTTTAAAAATACTATCAACTTCAAATTTTTATTTTTTCACTCCTACCCCTACCACCCCCTCCCCCTGCCTCCACCCACTACCCACATCCTACCACCCAAAATAATTGTCTTTAAAAAATATTTTCAATTTCACTCTAGTAAAAATAGAAGATGTTCCTCAAAAATATTTTTCATTCACAAATCAAACACTAAAAATCATTTCCGAAAAATATTTTCTACTCATCAACCAAACATGAAAAAATAAATCCAAAATTTACTTGTCTTCCAGGAAAACATTTTCCTTCGTACCAAACACAACCTTAATCTTGGCTCCACCTCTAGTCCTACACACATTCCTCTCACAAGAAGCAGAACATCAAAGATACATGATACATAGCTATTGTCCAATTAATATCTTAACTTTTCATACCACCTAAAAAAGTAATGGTGGAGTTTCATCGATTGTAAGTAACATTTATAATAGTATTGCGTTCTAAATATATATTTCAGAATATAACTCTTCAACAATATTAAGGTCCTGATTGTTCCACTTTTAGATATAAACTCCTTTTAATGATCATACTTTTTGAGATATTATCCACTCAAAAAAATCGATTTTAAAAAATCTAAATTTCAACAATATTAAGATCCTTCAAAATTCAGTGTCTTGAATTAATATATTTTCAGCTTCAACGATACACTTATCATTTGATCATTTTTTGTAAAGCAAATCAAGTTATCAAACCATAAGAGTGACTATTGATAGAGCAAATGATGCAAGAGATAATGGTCTATATAAATAATAATTAAGATATTGGATTATACTTGGTAAAATAGATGATCTAAAGATATTTTGTTCGATTTTAAAAGGTGTAAATGGATAATCAAGAGTTGTAACTTTAATGAAACATTATGACTTTATAAATTGTGATTTTTATGAACCTTTTCAAAAGATTGTGACTTTTTCGATAAAGCACAATGAATTTGTTCACATTATCTTTTGTTGTCAATAAATAGAGGGATTTCCTCTCATTTAAAAAAAAATAAAATAATTCTAGACTTCTTCTACACTACTAGATCTAGTATTCCAAATATATTTCAATGTCGTTGAGTGGTTCGCTGACATCGTAGTTATAGGTATCGATACACCGTTTGAGTAAGATCGTTCTATCCTGGGAGGATATATTCTATTAACCTTGGATACTTGAGGGGAATAAATTTCTTAAGGGGACACTGTGCATTCAGTGGACTCGATTTTTTTCTTTGAGAAAAAAATATTTGTATGTTATTTCTAATTTGTTTCTAATTCATTATATCTACTGATTTTAATTTTCTAGTTTTGAAAATATACTTTAAATTTCGTTGTTTCTTATCAAGTTCTTCAAAAAATTATTCTAAGTATCTTAGGAAAACATTTAACTACTGTATTATCCATTTATTTATAAGGACATTTATTAGCCTGTTTATTATCAGTTTTATCATTCTTCTAGATCTAACGTATAAAAATATTATCATGGATAGCGGAAAATATTGAATTATCTATTTCACGCTAGATATGTGATATCATGTTAATTTTATATCATGAGATAAAATTTCATATTCTCCAAAAATTATATTTTGAGAATTTAAAATCATGATTTGGAATTTTTCAAATACAAAAATTGATCTACAAGTATGTATGTATGTGTGTGTATATATATACATATATATATTATTTTAAAAAAAAATCAACTCCACATTTATGTCTACTACTCCCTCTATCTCTATTTAGTTGTCCATTTTAGAAAAGACACACATATTAAGATAAAAATAATTAACATAGTAAAGTTAGAATTTTACCCTTATTAATTACATGTACAAACAAAACTTCACTTCCCATTCAGATTTTATCTTATAATTTCATATCATAATTTTAAATAGTGGATTTATATCGCATGATTAAACGGGCCTAAATATATAAAGTTACGTACAATTCAATTGGTTTGTTGTCGAAATTCCATAGGTTATGTAAAATATTTAATGGATGCAACTATATGGCTCACGTCATTCGTATATGCAAAATGTCATTTTCCTTAAATTAATGTACAAAAACCCCATGTATCAATACGTATATATACACTTGAAAATATATTTAAAATTTATCGATTTTTATATTCGATCGTAAATTAATACTTTCTTGCTTCATATTAACTGAATTTTTGAGGATTTATTCAAGTACAAAATAATAGAATTGTTCAAAGTTTAAGATCAATGTTCGAATTTTTTTTATATTTGTTCTTTCATTTATTGAATCTTTATATTTTCTAAGAAATAAAGTATCACTTATAAAGTATATTTTTGATTTCACAGAAAATAATAGTGAAAAGTTATGATTTAAACTATGTCCTTAAATATTTTTCTTAATACATATACATTGCGTTACATATTTATTGATATGGAATAGAGGGGTTACTTATTAGGTTGGATATATTTCTTAAGAAAACTATTCACACTATTCATTCCTACAAAATACTCCCTCCACTCGCTATTACTTATCACGGTTCATATTATGATAGTCAATTTAATTAATTTTTGAATTAAATTAAATTAATTCAATATGTAAATTTTAAATTTAAATGATAGAAAATTATATGTAAGATATCATAATTAAGTTACAATTCTTTCTTATATTAAAATGATGAAAAATATACATATTGAGATGTTGATCGATCAAGTACATGTAATTAAACTCTAAAGAAGTGACTTGACAAGTAGAAGTTAACAAAGAGAACAATATATACTTTTTACTAACTTAGCCCTTAATAAATACTTTTCAAATATGTAACTCTTTAATGGTTATATATTTTTATTATGTATGTAAAATTGTCGTTATTAAGAAAAGTAAAATTGATAGAACATAATTAATGCAGTCTTTATCATCAAAAAAATCAATTATTTGAAATAAAATAAAAATAAAATAGAAACATTAATTATTATAAAACAAATGAATAATAAATAGGTTCACAATCAAGTACTCTTTTAACGTGAATAGAACATTGTACAGAAATTACATGTTTAAAATATGTACATTCATGACTAAGACCTAATTTACATTCTCAACTACTTAGAAAATGAAAAAAATAATCTTTTGGTGGTGTGCCACCCCATTAAATGACATAACTTTGTATTTATCTCGCGATTTAGAAGTTTGAAACCCTTCGATTGAGCATCAATTAAAAATTTAATTGAATTTTAAAATATAGATAATTGATAACATGTGAGAGGACCCCTATTCTCCTACGTAGAAGCGAAGCTAGATGGGGTTCATGGGTTCAAACAAATTCATTATTTTTTCATTTAAATTCTATATTTTTATTGAAAAATTAAATAAATACCATTAATTAAATTAATTGATCCATAACTTTTGAGATATCGTCCCCTTAAACAAAGCTCGTTTTAAAAAATCTAAATTTCAAACTTGAACTCCAAGATCCTTCAAATTTCAGTGTCTTCCTATAATGTTTTCTACTACTCCCTTCCCTTATGTTTCTCAATTTTCAATTAATGGATAAATATATTTTCAGCTTCAAACAATACACTTATCATTTCACTTTTTCTAAAGTATATCAATGTAATGATCCGAACTTGAAAGGTCATTTTTGATAATTTTTAATAGGCATTTAACTTTAGTTAATTAATTTGCGGTAATTTAATTATTTTTTTTATAATAATGAGTCAAGTCTGAATTATTAAAATTAATTGGTGGGATTATTGCTTTTAATACATAATTAATTTAGAAAAAAAAAAGAGGTGGATGAAAAACTGACCTCTTTCAAATCAAGATTCTTCGTAAAATTTATACATATCATAGTTTATGTTATTATTAAGGGATATCGCTGAAATTATTTTGTTTTTGTTTTTTTTTTTAGAAAAGAGACAAAATAGTCTCATCATAAATTTGCCAACATTTAATCATGAAGAGGCAAATTTGCAGTAATAATGAGTGCAAAATTAATTTGGGTTACTATGAATATAGATAAATTGTACTTTGACATTAATTAATTTAATTTATGTTTAGTTGCTTCAAGATTTGTCATTAAACATGAAATTGTTATAAAATCAAGCTCGTAGCAATATAAATATAAAGAGACGAAAACAAGAGAAGTAAGATGGAAGAGAAGACTTTCTTCTTATTCAAGTATATGTAAGTCTCATATGTATATATTACAATAGTGAATGAACAACCCTATTTATAGAGTGAAAAATCACTCCAAAGGTCACCATATTAAGTATCATAATAAATAGATACATTCTTATCCAAAAAGGTTCATGTAACCTAGTGAATATGAATGGTTGTTCATGTACCAACCTTATGGACTATCCACTCATTCAATGAATTTATAACACTCCCCCTTGGATGTCCATAGATAATGTGCCTCGTTAAAACCTTACTAGGAAAAACCCTGTGGGAAAAAATCTAGTGAAGGAAAAAGAGTACACATATCTTTTGATACGCACCATTTGTTGCCTCATTAAAAACCTTGCCAGGAAAACCCAGTGGGAAAAAAAACCTCGATCAAGGGAAAAAGAGTGCAACACGTATTGTACTCCCCCCTGATTAAAACATCACTTAATTTCTTGTGATGATGTCTCCAATCTTCGTACATTGTGGGTTGCTATATTCTTTTGTCTCATAACCATGATTTAGCTGTAATTGGAGCATACAATTTCTGCTAAATCAACCACATTATCAATATAATTTCATAGTTTGGAACTGTGCTCTTATTTTAAACAATTCGAGCAAACAGCCTTACAAAAACCAATTTGTAAGTTGACAAACAAAATACATGTGACCATCACATAGATGCATAATCAATATAGTTGCAAATGATCCACATGACAGGTGAACGGGCCCATATTCACCCTTTTTATATGTTCCAAAAATTTCAGGGATTACAGTCCTAACCTTAGCTGGTACAATGATCACTTTATCAAGAGAACAAGCAACACAAGAGAATTCTTGAAGAATCTTTATTTCTTCATCATATAAATCCCTGAATTCTCAATCACGTTTGCATCACATTTAATCGGAATGGTCAACCAGTCATGCCAACTGATCTTTATTTTAGTACACTTATAATTAACTTTTACATGTGATTTCAATCAGCATGTACATGTTTGTATGGAACAAACACGAGGAAAAGTGGGGTAATCTTTTACATAACATTTATAACCCTCTTCGGTTGTAGTGACTTATAGTCTCAATATTTATTTTCAATTCATCCGAAACTTAAAAAGTTTCTTTTGAGACTTACTACAACCCCAATATTATTCCTCTGATAATGCACAACTCGTTAGAGCTTGCAATTAATTTTGTGTACTATCACAAATTGCATGACACCATCTCCCTATGGTAAGCATCTCCTTTAAGGAGGAAATTATAATTATATGTCATTGTCCAAATCATTACGAGCAAGACGTCTTTCTTGCTTTACTTTGTTGTACCGTAGGTACACAACCAATGAAATTTGTATTGCCACACAATAATGACCACAACCCTTATAGGTAAGAACTATTATTTCTTTGCCCTTTCAGTAGTTCATACCATAAGTGACGTATAAACGTGCAATACAATTAGCCACTTCTGTCAAATTAAATTTATTTCCTCTCTGAAATCTCCCGTAGAGATGAGAAGTGACATATATCATTTTTTTCTCTCAAACCTTCCATAGAGGTGAGTTGTGGCATATATCCAACCCATAATGATTTTATCACATCGATCCATTCTCTTATAGAATGGTCGAGCATTCACGATACTCTCACAAGTCACATTTCTCTTCAAGAATGGACTATTATTTATATGTACTTCATAAATTTGCATTATAAGCACATTGTCATGGCTTTAAAATTCATCATATTTCCATGACACTCCTCAACACATCACTTTGAAAGATCAAGTGTACCATCACTTTATCTTCTTGTATTATGATAGGATTTATAAACTTGTCAAAATATTGGGTTGACAACATTCACAAGTCTAATGACCTTTCATACCATTTTGATAATAAAAATTGCCTTCAACAATTTGAAGGACTATTTGAAGAATTCATAGTGTTCTTCCTTTTATCATTACCACAACGATGACTATTATAATTATGTCCCTCCACGCCCTTATTCATATCATTAATTATTTGTCATCTTTCAGACTAATCATTCACTGCTACCACATTCATATGATTGAATGGAGCAAGTCAACAGGCGGATTTCAGAGTTATCACATGTTGCTACCACATTCTTTTCAAGGAATGGAGCAAATTCAATATGATGAATTTCAAGACATTTCATCAAAAATATTATTTTTCTTCTTAGTCATCATTTTCATCACCGCTATGTGCATTGGCTCAAACTCAATGTCTTACCCATATAAGGCGTGTTACGCCATAATTCTATGGACTTGAACCCAATCATGGTGCATCAAAACTCTAGTTGATGTCTTACCCTTTTGGTGCGATAGAACTTAAATCTATCGTCTTATCCTCAAAAAAAATTTCATTATGGTCATCCGGATGGTGCATCCGACTTCAACCTGATGTCTTACCCTTTTGGTGCGATGAAACTTGAATCCATCGTCTTACCCTTAACCAACGGTATGATAAACTCAAGTACAACAATGATTTATTCTTTGAGTCTTTCAAAACAATCAAATTACATTCAAACTCATGCTATTAAAATTTTATACCTTCTTCTATTTAAGAAGTTTTGTATAGCATGTCATATTCAACCAATAGTAGTATATGTCTTCGGTTCCTGATAATTGTTAGTGACTGAATACTATTTTATTCTAAATTATAAAATATTCTAGAAAATACATACCTGATTTTATGCATATAATACCTTGATTCTCATAACGAGATCAACCAAAATATGAGTTAAAGAAAAACTAAAACTCAATCTTAATTGGCTAGAGATTCGTGCTGATAACGTGTTATAAAATAAAGCTCGTAGCAATATAAATATAAAGAGACGAAAACAAGAGAGTAAGATGGAAGAGAAGACTTCTTCTTATTCAAGTATATGTAAGTCTCATATGTATATATTACAATAGTGAATGAAC